>CAAKHC010004500.1:63919-105714 GCA_901007825.1 Macroramphosus scolopax | reverse complement strand
TTCAAGCCATAACCCTCCTTCCAGAGAGCTCCTTTCTATGCATAATAATTATGCATGCGCAAACTCGATATTGCAAATGAGCGTTTGTGCCGGGGACAAGACGACAATCACCCGGGGCAATCACATTGCTTTGCATCTATTCATCCTGCAGCACCTGTTTCTCTCCATCCAGCCCCGTTGCCCTATCATTAGGACTGACAAGGGACGAGCTGTAAATCAGAGGTTCACACTGCAGTGCTCCATTAGCCTGCGCTGATGAATACTCATGGGCACATATCTGGCACTATAGTGATGAAGAGGGGCTTGTTAGAGCTGCACCATGCCATACTCATCATCAGACTGCACAGAACACTTTCCGAGGCCTAATCCGGCTGTATGGCATGAAGGAAAGGCCTTGTTTTATGGGAAACGATGCTATAATGTGCAGTCTGGTAGGTACAATAAATGATACTGCTTCCCAGTGGAGTTATTTATTAACCTGATGGAGCTTTGCTACATCAATCCTCCCTCTTAAGGACTTTAATCTCATTTTTAAATTATGTTTATCAGCAACCCTAAAACACATGAAAAGTCCCTGGTTCATTTCCAGTCCAGTGCAGCGATATGTTGGACAGTATCGCAGAATATTCAAATATTCTCACCCTTGATGAAATTACCTCAAAAGATTATGTTGTCAATAGATTCGAGAGCCTCCGTTGAATGTGCTGCACAAACATACCAAAATGGAAATTAACAGGCAGGCTGTTAATCTCCATGTCAGAGCACTGAGCACTTTATTGTGAATGCAGTTCTGATGTTTTATTTATACCACTTTGATGAAATTGGGATTCATAATTCCTTTTCATAATAACGTTCATTTGCAACAAATAAAGAATCCAAAGGATTAAAGTCTAAAATGTAGTTTTAGTGACCGAAAATAAATTTCTACTGCTTAAGCTTTAATTAGCATCTTTTTAGGACCAACTGTGTTACGTTATCACATTTCAGCTGCTTTAGGAATTTACAATTCAAACCAGAGATCAATTGTGAGATATTCTGTATATTAGACCTGTCAGAATAGTTTTAATTTAAAGGTTTAGTCTGCAAAGTGTCCGTCCCTCTCATAATCATTTATTATTTAATGTAATTCAGTGGATTTCATTGTAGTTATGATGAATTGAGGGGGAGCAAAGAGCAACACAGGTCTCTACTAGGCTTGAGCAGGGTTTATTCTGGTTCACGATTGGGGTCCTCAATGTGCCGAATGGATTATCATGAGACTGAGATTTAAAGCGATAAAGAATTTTCACACCGCAGCTGGATGGAAAGATTTGTTCGACTTCCCACCCTGAGCACAGCGACCCCTCAGCGATGTGGTAAGTGCTGCTTCTGTGTGGTCTGAGAGATTAAAAAGTCTATAAACTCACTGCGACTCGTGGATGTGAACCCTTTGTGATAGTTTACCCCAAGAGTGTTTGTTGTTATTGATGTGAAGAAATCCTGGTAGAGAGACTAACTTCTCCTCCAGTGTACCTGTGTGAGTGCAGATCGACCGACCTGGAAATGGTCAAACAAATATTTAAATATCAAATATTAAAATGTTCTCACCCACCAGTGGGACTGACTGAAGCAGGAGTTTCAGAACAATCAGCCGATGATGTTTCTTCCTCATTAAGAGCTGAGTGTGTCACCGAGTTACAGATGGAAACTTACAAATCACTCCGCTGACATTAACAGTTGAACTCACACAATCATGTTCAATTCAGTTAAAAGACTCGCGGCCGTCACGCGGTGAGTGATGACTTCACTAATCATTGTGGAAGTCTCATTATGCCACTGCAAAGAAAAGAAGTAAAGATCCTGTACGTAATAATGATGAGAAACTTTCACAAAGTAATTCATCATTAATCTCTATTTCCAGTAACCAACTCATGAATTATTCATTTAAAACATCTCACATTATTATGATATACTGAGTCATCGTTTTTTTAAGAAAGTTTGTCATAATTTGAGTCACTAAGTCATTTTGAGGTTCTAAGTTATTATTTCTCATGATAATAACTTTCAGTATCTTTAATTTTTCCCTCACAGTGGCAGAAACGGGCTTCCGTGCCGCCTCACGCGGCCTCTGTTGAGGGTTATTGACTGATTTAAAAGGTTTTATTCCATTCAGTAGAAAACTAAGCCCTGCTTAGGGTGCTGACAGTTTCTCAACCACCTAACTGCAGCAGTTCTGTGGCTCCGCTCCTTCAGGAAACTTTTAACAGTGAACATGGTGCTTGTTCATTTGATCCTATTTCGTCTTTGTGTTTTCGTGCTCTGTGAAGCACTTTATGTTGCAGGATAATGTTATTATCCCGGCCGTTATGGGAGCAGTTAAAGAAAGCAACTGTGTTCTGTAGGTAACACTGAGGATGTTGGACTCTCACCTCCAGCTTTATGCACTGAACTAACCCTTTGGAGATGCCTGAAATAAAAAATCTCTGAATTTTGCACCTTTTTTTTTTTTATATGAGCAGGATGAAAAGTTAAATTGTAGCATATGAAACATCTCAGAGAGTTAAAATTCTCAAAAGTGAGACAAAACTGTGTTAAACACTTGGAGCGCTCCTCCTTTTAAGCACATTATGATTACATGTGTTCAGCTACTTGTACTGTTCTTCTCTAAACAAAACAAGGATTAACACACAGGTCGAGCGGTGCCAACACTCTGCACACCCTCAAGTCTGCAGCGATCTGCTCCCTCCTCAGGTCAACATGTCCCTGTGAAGTCTGTGCACTTTTACAAATCTGTCTCAGGACCGCTCATTAGTGATACCAAGAGGCAACAATCTCAGAAGGCCGGGTTTACCAACCTTCACTTTGGTGTTTGACAAAAAAACAAAACAAGAATGTCTTGATAAGAAGGAGGCTTACCTTTGTATGTGGATGGTTAGGGTCCCTCAGCCGTCCCCCCACTGCGCACTAATATCTCAAACACCCCTGCTGAGCTTCCACTCAGAGCTGGTGTGTAGAGAAATGAGACTGTGCGGTGGGTTGAAGGAGACCTTCACTTCAGTGTGCAGCTCAGGGAATGACTGAGACGAGAGTGTGAACAAGTCAGGGAGGGAGGGAGAGAGGGAGGGAGGGAGGGAGAGAGAGAGAGGAGAAAAGAGACAGATGGGAGGTCAGAGCACTGCATTGTTTTCTGTTAGCGATAAGAAAATGCTGGGGATGTGTGTGTGTCAGAGGACTTGATATGGGTGATAATATGTGTGTGTTTGAGTGTCTGAGGGGTCAAGTTGGTATCATCGTTCTCTCCCTGTCAGAGTGTAAAAAACATTCATCCAGTATCACAGAGATTCTGTTCAGCTGATTTTATTGACGTTGATTTACTTCCCCTCATATCATCAGAGCAAACACCACCGTCGCCATCATCATCCGTCTCTCCTCTTCTGTCCAGACTTACTTAATCTGACGGACATCTTGAGTTGCTGCGGGACCTGGTGGGGACCTGAACCGGGCTCTGGTGCAGGCTCATTACGAGCCTGATTAACCACACTAATTAAACCACTAATAAAAGGGAAAGTGGGGTCAACAGCGGTCGGCTGATGCTCGGAACCACACGGCGGCTCAGGTGTTGATGCTGCCGACGACAACATGAGAGAATGCCTTCAAAAGAGTAAACACATTTAGTGTGTGTGTGTGTGTGTGTGTGGGGGGGGGGCTTCATCAAACCTTCATCAAACCTCAAATCAACGTTTCCTAAAATGTGAAGGATCCCTTTGTATTTGCAGATTCATGTATTTGCTTCAGTTAATAACATGACTGATGGATTGCTACACTGGGGGGAGTCCAGGTTTGTTAATCATTTATTTATTGATTTGATTTAGCAGAGAGGGTGTTTTCCTCTCATTTGTTCATTACGTAAGTGAGTATTTATGCTACTTGAATATTATTTCAGTGTCACAGATATTCAGTCATTGATGACACAGATCAATTTTAAAAAATGAATATTCAATTAGAGTTACAATCTGCAACCTCCTCCGTGTCCCTCTGTCCCTCCCCACTGAATGTTGTCACTTATTTCCCAATGCAACCGTTGCAAAGAACCATGAAGTTACTTTTTATATAAAAAAACAACGTTGGAAAAGGGAAGCTCCTTGCTTCTAGCCGCTGTCTGCAGACATGCATCAGTTATGACTCATGCTCTCCCACCAATTTGAACTGAAGCAGATGAACATCAGTGTGTTTTAAGAGTTGCTTTTAACTTGGGCCTTGCTTTTTCCTTCTTTCCATCTTTCACTTCTGATTCATGCTTTTCCAGGAACCACAACCTTGCTCTTTGCAGTATTATCCTCTTACGTGTTGTTTATTCCATCTCGTCATGACCTGCCACTAAATGAGCTGTTTGCAGGCGTACAGTCTGTATTTGCTGCAGTTTCTGTTAGGTACTGGAGTGGAGTGCAGACTCTATCGTCGGCTCTGATGAGCAACTCTAATTATGTTTGAATAGGGAACCGTAAATTAGATTATTGTAGATTTATATGCTCTAGAATTTGTTTACGCGGGCCGTAAACAAATACTAGACTGTCTCTGTGATTAGTGGATCTGAAAAACAAGCTTGAAAGCTTTTTAATTATGCAATTGTTGATGACTGCTATGTATGTATCTGATGGGGGAAGGATGCTCAACTGCCCTAAAAGCCTGCGACGGAAAATACACGAAGCTTGGAAACTCTTTGAGTGAAAGACAGGTTATGATTCTTCTCATTGGAGATCGGCAGTTTATATATTTTGGTTTTTATATAGCTTAAAATGACAATTTCAGGCTGTTTAATATGCACTAAATGTTGATGCTCATTTCTTGGGTTACAGAAAAAGACCCAGATAATAAAGGTGCTTATTCAAAGCCAGCCGTTATCATATAGCTTTTCCATTTCCACTGTTTTAGGTTTTGCCTGAAACTACTATTTCGCAGCTTCCAGCTTGACAATAGTAGTAATCACTGCTTTTCTTTCTCCTCTCACCAGTTAATCACGTCCCATATAAAATTGTGTCGGATTAAAACCAGCAGTCAGCATGAGCTTAAGCAGCGCAGAATATTAGAGTTTTTAATTGCAAGCCTTAAAACCATGACAAATTTGGGTGGGAAGTGTATTTGTTGGGAGTTTATGATGATCTCATATGGAAGGATTCAAGCTTATTTTTTCCCTTTTACAACTATACTATAGTCGTCTTTATAGGGAAGATTTGCAGAGACTGGATGACATAGTGGGATTGATTTTGGCTGCACGCTGGTGTCTGCTGAGGAAGTCCATCTCTGACAGGACAGCGTCCGTTGTCTTTACACACTCGCTGTTCGCTTAGCGGCCTTCAGGCGATTTATTTCCTGCCCTCAGCTTGAAATAGGGCTGTAATTAACAGGTTTGTTCCTCCTCTGCGGATTTACCGCATGTGTTTAACAGGCCTCCGAGAAGCATAAAGGCCATTAAGCTCAGTAGTGACATAAAGCCCCAAAATTAGGTCCCCCAGCTGACTAACTCAGAGGAACCGAACCTGGAGGAAACCTCATGATCTGCGTGCTTGTCTCATAAATCTGTGTTCAATATATTGCCAGGTGTGACATGGGTGAGCACAGCCTGACTGCTGGGGACATAGTGGAAATGGATCTCTGGCGTCTGACTCCTCTCTCACAAACAAGCAAAACCAGAGCGTGGCCGAGCATAAAATTCTTTTAAACTAGTGAAACCATTAAAAACCTATGAGGGCCCTGCACTGCAAAACTTTAGTTTGTGTCATGTTTGTTATGTGCATTTGGTGTGTGCTCCAACTTTTCTAAATTCTCTTGCTGCAACTGCTACATTAAAAAACAAAAAACGGTTGTGGAGAAATACCCGAATATCATACTGATTGTAGCTTTCTTCACTTCATCTCTGTAACTGGCGTTTCCCACGAACAAGGACAGGGTTTTGTAATTCGTTTTTTTTGTTTAACACATGTAGAAGAAGTGATCTGAAATAATAACAGAAGAGGAAATGACCCTTTTGCTGGTTTGGAACAAAGAGAAAGTTACTCACATACATGCAAGCTGACTTGTTTTGCTCGTGTATCGGTTTATATCACGTCGTATGTATTCTACTTCGGCTCGCTGCCTTATTTGGGAGGACAGTCGGTTGTGCTCAGACTTGGCTCTGATTGGTTTTCTGTAAATATGCTCACAATATTCTGGTTTGTAACCCTATTTTTTTCATCCTTTTTCAGTAAATTAAAGAAATATAAATTGTAAAAAACGTCTATCGCCTGACTGAGTCGGTGTCTTTGAGCCTCTCACAAGTTTACGGTCACTGAAACAACAAAGCTCCTGGCTGAGCTGTTTTTACCCTCCACCTGTCCCTCAGGTTGGCGCAGCGCTGTGGCAGGTCTAATCCTCCTTATCTTAATGGCATCCACCACTGTCACAGTCGCGGTGAGGACAATCGACCCTTTCCGTTGCTTTATCAGCAGAAACCCCTTTCATCCCCAATCACCACTAAGCTGGCCTTCCTCTTTCTTATATTACCCCATCTTGCCGGGCTTTGTCACAATCCTCCCTATAGCATCTATTTGCAGATGTTTCAGGAAAGCACACAAAGTTCTGATGCTGAAACAAACAAACGGCTCATGTTTCCCTCCAGAACAACATGCTAACACGTAGAGTCGATGTGTCCTTTGGTTTGATTATTTTGCTTTCAGATTCAGGGGACACAAGACTTCCAAGCTCAGATGAAGGAGATACTGTAGCTGCAAGCATTCGACCATGTGGTCATGACAAGATGTCTTTTCAAAGCCTGCGCGGTTTGTTTAACCAGAAAATCAAGATAAGTGTAAAGATTATTTTTAATTAGGCTTTTATTAGTCAACACTAACTTTCTATATTTTTATTTAAAAGAATCATCTCGGGTCGAGGTCATTGCACCAAGATGCTCTACATGCGAGCATTTAGGTGAAACTTACCGCAGAGGCAATTTCTTTTCATTTTTTGGCGGTGCAATTGAGTCATTTTGGAACTTCCATTCTTAAGACACATACAATATGCAGATTTTTCATCACGCTTATAGCATCTGTTGCCCCTAAAATGGTCTCCTGTGTTGTACAAAATTACAGTGTTTACTCCTAAACAGACTTTGGTTTGATTTAGAATAACAACATCTATTTTCCAGGTCATATTTAGTGAAAATATGAATCTGACTGCTTATCCTTTTGTTTTTGTTGCTGATCTGTGCCTAATGAACGATGAAGCGTTTTGGCGGCAGGCGATTATAGCTTGGAGCCCAACAGTGGGGGTGTAATTAGAGAGACAGGGAGGAGTATATGACTTCATGACTCGCACCGTTTAATGATAATGGGGTGCAACTCCACACTAGTGTGGTCAACTAATCACACTGGACTGGCCTCTGCAGCTTTCAATACAAACGAGCTGTGACCGGAATACTGAGCAGTAGCTCGCCCACGCAGTTCCACACCATTCGCTCCACAGGGGAGCAGGCATATCATTATGGTTGTGACCCTCTACCACCTGCAGCCTTCTCATTACTGCCACCACGGATGGACAGGTTTAATGTAAATAAACTAATGTCATGGAGCCACACATCAGAGGATGAAGACATACTACTGTCTCCACTTATAACGTTGTCCTTAAAGGTTGAGAGGAAAACTAACATGTTGATCCGTCTCAATATATGTACAAAAGAAATGAAGATGAAATTATGGCTTTTACCTGAACATACTAATACTAATATACGGCAATTGATGAGTCTGGTAAATACTACAGAGATCGTATCTACAGAATGAAGCTGAGCTACGACTCATTCTGAAAGTGTTTTTGTTGAATCGAGTTGCCATGATGAATGAATACATCACACAACTCTGCACTTCCTCGGGTCTACAGAGCATTTTGATGTCTTAATATTTTTTTCTTTGGGTTCCATTTCACTGCGTTAAACTTTGTGTCTTACTAAAGCGGACTGCAAAGTACAGCTTAAATAAACCAAATGAACACTACCTACCCCTACTGCCTCCACAGGGCACACAAGCAAAGCTGGTTGACAAATAGTCAGAATACAGAACTAAAGGAGAGCGGTTTATTTGAGGTCTTTGAAACATGACTAACTGTTGTTCTGTAATGTCAACGGAGTGCCTTTCATATACTATGTCACTGTTGATGTCAATGTCACTTTCCAGGAACTGCTGTCATCATTTGTACTAGTGGATTAGAAAATGTATTGTCTGTTTATACAAGGTGTTCTGGTTTGTTCAGTTTCATTTCCTTCTTAAGCAAATCAGTGTCTTCCCTTCTTACAAGGAGATCTGCCTCTAAAATTGCCTTCTAGTAGTTTTTGTCAATGTGAAGGTAAAGCTGCATTTGTCTGTACATGCTGTAAATTCATAAGCAAATGTGATTTGAACCTAAATTAAACTAATATATGCCTTTGGGCTTGTGAATGTAAACCCTGTTGACTGTGCCACCTTATACTTGCAACCTTCCTGTTTTATTCATTTGTCAAGTTTAGACTAGGCTTGTTATGTCTCTCTAACTTCTTCCACTACTTGTTCCAGTCCCAGTGTTTATAAGTACAGCGAGTAAATTGCGCCCCCTGCTGTTTATCACCCTGCTCGCTCGATAGGGTGAAATGTGTCTCTACCGCTTTAAGAAAAGCCTCGGCTGACGCAAGTCATTATGGGTAGGATGGTCGTAGCCAATCAAATCATTGTTATCAACGTGTTGTTATGGAGAGGCTGGAGCTAGTTTGAATCTTGAAGGAAGTTTAAACTATTGTTCGTTTCATTAAGGAAGTAAGATATATGTAATTTAACGTAAAATAACTTATACAGATGCAATCGACAGAGCTATTGGACGTTGTGCTGGGGCGTAATAAAGATTTATTGATCCAGTTGAGACAGCAGAGAGAGAAACTGGAGCGTCTGAGCGGCCGCAGTCATAATAGGGAGAGAGGGGACGAGGTTGAGGAAATATTAACCCGGACTGATGGGGACCGCGGCCCAGCCAGGAAAGCCCTCGCCAAGTCTACCCTGAGATCTGCGGGTAAACTGTTCACACAGAGGTTACAGGCGTCAGAAAAGTATATAGTAAATGCTCTTCGAATATGTGCTCAGAGTTCCCAGTGTTCGTGCACTGGAGGCTTCAAGTGTCCACATCATGCTTTTGGGCTCATTTCTTAAAATAATTTTTTTCAATGAGCACAGAAAATATTACACTTTGGTCAATGAATGTGAAAACAATTATTCTAGTTTCAGACTCTGCACATATATCATTCTGCACTGTGAAGCTCAAACATTCAACTGGGGCTACAACTGATGACTGGGGGGGGTACCTCAAGACAATAGTTTGTGGACATTGAGTTATGACTTTTTGAGTCAAACAAGTTATTTGATGCTTTTCTCCTTCATATTATTATTTGCGTCGTTCGCTGTGCGTATAATAATCCTTAATGAGTTGTTGTTAACTCCCTTCCTCTCCGCCATCAGACTCACATGAGAGACAAACAGGCATCCAGGGCACTAGATCCAAACTATCACTGACCCCCAAACACATGCTGGGGACAGCTGAACCTACCTTCCCATCAGACATGTCATCACACAGCGACAGACGTGTTCAGATCTACAACAGGCTACAGGATTTGAGGCCATCTGGCACGAAGTCCTGTCTGGAAAATCACAGCAAAGATCAGGTATGAAGCAAAAACTGAATCTTTCTTTTTTTTTTTTTTTTAAGTAATGTATAATGTTGAGTAGATAATCAGATCTACCTAACACAGTGGACGATATCTCATAGGGTTATTTTTATAAAGTTATTGACATTGTACAAACTAGTTGTCTTAAAGAATAAACTGAAAAGGGACTCACCTGGGTGTTACTGGACACTCGCAGGTTTCAGGTGGTCTCATTGGATCGATCAGTATCCTCAGAGCAACTTTGCCTTCCAAACTAACAGGCGGCCCATCCTAATACTCTGTCCACAACTTATTTGTTTTTGAAGAAGGGGCTGCGGAGTGGAGTAGAATTTCAGTCGGATGAATGTGAAGAGATGCCTGCCTCAGACAGGCATCGTTTGCAGCCTCTACTTGGATATGACTGGATAGCAGGTAAACCTACTGGTCTCTCTGTCTGGCAGTTTCTCTCTAATACACACGGTCATCTAATGGGGCACTAACAGGTGATGTCTGCTTGCTATAAGGAGTCCTGGACATGGAAGGTTCCTCGATTGAGCGCTCTGATGAGTTCTACAATGACCTACGTGTGTTTCGATCAGTCAACAAAGACAAGTGTGTCAACAGCTCACAAGCAGAGTGAGTTTCTCATTCGTTTGCACCTGCGACTGATTGTGTGTATGTCAGTTTTTGCCTGTGGCTGATGACAATTTAATTAAACGGTTATGAATTGTCTCATAGATTTTGTGAAGAGAACAACGCTGTTCCGCCGCTGTTAACAGACAAGAACAGCCCAGGGACCAACATGGACACTCATCAGTGTAAGACAAGTCATTCATTTAAATCAGCAACTCTCTATTTCTTCTCATAACAGCTCAAATCACTTTCACATCTGCTCGCTGCACCTTTTGTCCAGGCACATTCTCTTACAGGATTAACAGCAGATTGTTCCCCGTCCCGCTTCACTCTCAGGAGTGCTGTCCTGTGTGCAAGAGGCACAAGTCCTCCCACCCTCACACTACTGCTGAACCAGCTCTCATCAGGTAAAGATGATGTGAATTTAAACTGGCCAGCTATAGTAAAACAAAGTGTATAAACATGTGTGGGCCTACCGGATTAATGCAGTCAGGCTGTCCAATCAAACTATTGTTTTTGAATCCCCATCCAAAATTTCCGTTGCTGTAGCGAAGCATGTTTATGTTTCATTTTTTCTCTCCATCGTTTCTCAGGGTTAGCATCCCTTGCTCCGCCCTCTATCCACCTTACAAGTACAAAGCTCATCGCCGATGCAGCTTTGACCCCTCTGATAGTTTTGGGTTATCAGCGGTGAGTAAATTCAAATGAGAAAACACACGCGTGATGATTTTACAGTATTAACACTTGTGTGTTTAAATGAACATAGTGTGTGTTGTTAATGCCCTGCACGCTGCTTCACGGTTCTCTCTGCTCTTGTCCAGCACTGTCTCTCAGGCTGGTCGAACACAGGCCAGAGTTCTCTCCCCCCGCCGAGGAGCCTCGATCTGCGGAGTAGTCTCGATAAGAAGACCCCAACGGAATCACTGAGCAAGGACCTTAAGGTGAGACTCTACTGCCGTCCTATTGCATCTTAAAACGAAACATATTGTAGTAATGGGTCTCAAAGATGCCAGGTAAGGCTGTGTAAAGATAACAAGGATTATCTCAGTTGAGTCTTGTTGTGAAACATGCGGAACATTTCTCAAATGCTTGTTTCTTTTTTTAGAATCTCCGTACGCCCAATGTGTCAAGAAACCATCAGCAGATCCCAGATGTGACTCGCTTGCCACGCCACCAATTCCACCACGTCTCACCCAGAAGAAAACAAAGAAGTACATCTTATACTCTGTGCTGATAAAGTTGTTGTCGAAAATCGGATTTGAGTGCTAAGAGTGCATCAACATTCCTACACGCTGGACATGAAGTAAACTGATTTAAGATATGATGTAATTGTTTTTCAAGAATCTCTATTATTGAGTTCTAAAACAATAATGTGAACAAACGCATGCCGGCTCAGTGACACTGCAGCGAATTACAAGATGGAGCAGCATGTTGCATTTTGATGAGAGGTACATTCTTAGTTCTTTATTTTTTTTTCTTGTTAAACAAAATCCACGTGACTGTTAGCAGACTCGCGGATGTGTCACAGGAGATGATCAAGTTACCACAGTGGAAAGAGACGAAATGAAACACGTGCCGGGTTGTTTCATTTACAAACTGAGGGTTACGTTGGTGTGTCGCTCTTGTAAATTTCACAACGATTAGGAAGTCACTTTGAATCATCTATAATGCTGTGACCCATTCGTAGCTCTCTGCTTTGCCTTATGCATACTTCTGTTTTTAACTTCCTTTGCTAGACACAACTAGTTGCGAAGTGGCTGATGTACTGTAGTTTGCAGTTCACAGGAAAGTACACCCACTTGTGTTATTGTCAAATACTGTGAAGCCGTAATGTGTTGCTGGCTGATATAAAGTATCCATACATAGATATCAAGAGTGTATTAAAAGTGTCGAATGGATTCAAATAAAATTAAAACTCTTTTTGTTCAATTACTATCTTCGAAATCTTGTTTTTGCTAGTAAACGCAGCGTGTTCAAGCAGCCACTGGTGTCCTTCAAACACGATGTGGAAACCCTCTTTAAGACTTTGAAGTCATCACTGTATCTTAATGTCTGCAGCTTATTTTTTCAGATGCACATCAACAATGCACTGCAATACAAACACAAGCAGAAATACTTTTCAAAGGTCTGAACTACATTACGAGAATGACCTACATTCATTTGTCAACTCATTTAAAAATCAGATGTACTGTGCCGTACTTCGAAACAGACTATTTGTTCTGAGTCGGCTAAAGCCTGCAAACGAAAAAGTTCATATTATGAATACAATCGCTTAAGAATAAGGTTGTCAAGACAAACTTCAAAGTGCTGTACTTGAGTACTTCTACAGAACTATTGAGGCTGTGGGAGGGGAATGTTTATTCAGAATGCTAATGTGTCTCACAGGAACCAACAATGTGAATCAAAGGGGAATTAAACTGCTGCACAGCCCCTGAATTATTAGGAGACATGTTTTGCCTACAGTAAAATGAGCTCTTTTGTACGTCTATTGTTTCCACAGGGAGGCTGAAGTGTGAGACTGTCTTTAAACAGTTGGGCTTGATGTTCTGAGCTTCAGTGCCCGTCTCAGTAACATAAATTAACAGTGAAAAGAGAGCAGTGCTATGATTACTCACAGGCAAAACAACTGATACAGAAGCCTTGGTGAGGACTTAAGCAAACAGTATTTTTAATGTCATATTTGTTATTAAATTCTAGCACTTTGCTGCCATCATTCTGATAATAAAGAGTATTTTTCCAAGGGGAAGTGGACATTTTTTAACGAGCACTTTATCGTCCCTTCTCAATATACGTGCAAACATCAGATACCAGCAGACTCTTATGTCTGCTCACATATTATAAACCCTATCAACTCGCACTGTGGTTATGCGCTTCTTGGCAGTGACTGTAGGTTACAGGCTGCGGGCTTATTTCCTTCCTCCAAATACTTGAATCAGTTCAAGGAAATCGCTCCTGTGTGCGCGGACTGCTGACACGCCTTTTGTAAAATGCAGAGCCCAGTGCACACAGTGATAGCTGCACATTCTACGGCGTATAACTTGCTTTAAAAGAAGCAATGAGGGAGTTACTTTTACTGGTGTTCCTGCTGAATGCCTACAAGGTAGGTGCTGTGTCTGACTGTCATGACTGTTTGCTGTGTTCCTCGGTGCCTGTGGGCAGGCTGCGTATTGACAGCCTTCAGGAATCACCCGGGAAGCCAAACTATAGTTTTTGCAGCATCACTTTTTTGAAGTTAAAGACTGCGACCATGAAAAACTGTTCAATGATTTTGAGACGTAATACTTAAATGATGTTTTGTCCTTGACATGTTTCCGAAGGGAGAATTTGTCTTGAAGTATTTATCAAAAATCATTTTCTTTATCAATATACATTTTAATCGTTGTGTGATGAGTTACAATTGAAAAGTGACGGCTGAGGAAGAACACACAGCTGCGGTGTGATGAGCCGGTATAAATATTTTCAGTGTCAGAGTGAATATTTTATGTAGACATCAAGTTATGAAGGAATGCAACAGCCTGTCTTCACTGTCTTCAAGATTCAGTGTGTGTTTGTTTTGGGCATGGAGCCAGAAAAAAAAGAATTTAGAAAGGATTCTCTTTATTATTTACAGTACTTGCTCACATTGGTAACACAGTAGCTTGTATTCCTGAACCAAGGCTTCTAGGTTGCCGCCTCCATTTCCTGTAATACGAGAAACATGCTGCTGCTGTCAGCAGATTCTATCTTGCTTGTTACTGTTGTGATGCAGTTTCAACTCTTTAATGTCTGACAGGCGTGGGAACAGTTACTTAGCACTCAGTCATGACTTCTTTCCATGAGCAGTATTTATATTTTGGTCGGTGGAGACTGAGGCTGCATAGAAGTTGTTGCATGCATGTTTGCAGTGCCTGGACGCTAAAGATTCTGTAGAGCCCCACAGAGAGGGGGGAGATTGATATGCTCACTCAAATGCAGGACAATGGCTGCCTGTTTGACTGTCTGCAGCTCAGGCCAGCAGCATTGCAAGAAGGGAGAGGGTGCACACAGGTGTGGTGTTTTTGTACTCTGTGCTGTTCAATCATGGCCACAATTTAGAAACCACAGAATATATCGAAACCCCAGCCACCTTGGTTGAGCTGACGCTTGTCAGTGAGTTTCGAGAAACTGTCTTCACCTGGACCGCAGAGGACGAGTTGCACTCATTCTCTTTTCCAATAGGTGTGCTCGATGCCCTACAAAGCAGACTCAAATGGACACTGCCGCAATCCATCAAGAGAGTACCACATAGAAGATTCTAACCTGTGCTGCAAAAAGTGCCAGCCTGGTAAGTTCTGACCTGTAAAACATTCATACACACACAATCTTCTCTATGAGAAAACGAATTTCATGGCACAAGTCATGAAACGTGCAAGAAGGGTGGAGGAGAAGATTATAGCACCTACAAGTCAGGTGGATTTTTCATGCTTCAATCTACGAGACATAAAACGCGATTTTTGTGCACACTATACCACACACACTATACAGATCAATACATTTTACAGGCGATTACATCTAATATCAAAAATATATTCTACCCATATCAGCTTATATATCACTCAGGAAATTTACAGACCTCATTACCGACTTTGTCCCAGAGAGACTGGCGTGTTTCTAGTGTTCAGCGTTCATCCGCATTATGATAGAAATAATCAACGTCAACAAGTGAAGGAAATCTGAACTTTTTTCGCCCACAACATTCTATACATGCTGCTTACTGCTCAATGGTAATGGCGTGGGGCCCCATTAGGGAGGTTTCTAACAAAGCTGTCATTGAAAATCATCAATTAACTTGAGGTCATCAAAGCTGCCAAGTTTTTAGACGTTGCTGTGGAGTAAAGTTTGTTGGCCCTCAGCGGACCCTTCAAATCACTTTCAGACAGATGATTTCCCTCCTTCAACCATATTATTGTGGTGGAAATTACAATAGTCACAACAGGATTTAATCACTTGTTAACCAGCTGACTGACTTTGCACCTAAAACCTACATATGCACCTGATATCTACATTTTAAAACTCTCCAATGTTATGGTTTAGTTATTCAACAGCATACATTGGAAACATAATACTACATAATAATTTAACAGTATAAAGAAAATAAATCACGCAAATAATCACATATCACAAGCTGAAGATTTTCAGATGCACCCAAACATTTTGTTTGAGGCATGTTTTGATCCGTCTTTAACGGCCCTTTCCAAATCCCCTCACGACTATTTGACCTACAAAGATTCAGTCAAGCCGTTAATTGATTTCACGGGGCCTGTTAACCTTCTCTCACTCACTCAATAGCAAGTTAATTACCAGAATTCTGTGGAAGCACTCGGTCGGTTATAATCAGCATTAAACGTTTAAAGATTTACACAATCCAATTGCACCATTAAAGCATTACAAGTGATTTTATGGAATAATACAAAACACACTCGCTCATAAAATACATACATAAGAACTGATTTTTTTTTTTTTGACAGTGATGACTCACACTGTTGTAGACATGAAGATGATATACTGCATATAGAAAAACACAGTACCATGATATGATCACTGGGAAATGTATTGAGGCTTCCATCTGTTACAGCTGCCGTAAAAATATATTAGAAAACGGGTAAACAATGTGAAATAATAACATGTGTTCCATCAGGATACCGACTGAGGCAGGAGTGCTCTGAAACCAACGACACTTGGTGTGTAAAATGTGAAGCAGACCAGTACATGGAGAACTGGAACTACGCTCGAAACTGCTTCCCTTGTACCAAATGCAGAGACAGTCAGTAGCTCGGAATCTTAATGTGATTTATTCTTATTCATTTATCTGTCAATGTGCTTTTACACATCAATGCGTTCTGTGTTTAACCAGGCAAAGGTCAGGAATCCTCCCAGCTGTGCTCCCCTACCACAGCGTCCAGGTGTAAGTGCCGGCAAGGGATGTATTGCATCATGGGATTTGATCACCGGTTGTCCTGCACCGAATGTCGGAAGCACTCAGTATGCAAAGCTGGTTATGGAGTCTCCGTTCCAGGTGCTACATTTTTCAACCATTTCACCATAGTCACTGTTTGTGTGTTATTCCTAAAGGTTGCATTTGATGAGATGAGGTTTCTATATTTCTGTGACAATTATATAGTCTAACTAAGTGCATCATACCACTTTAATGGTCAGCTTGATTTTACGAACAAATATCAAACACATGTACGTCCTAATCTAAACTTTAATATGTTACAGTGTGTATCATGAAGTCAAAATTGGACTTGATGCAGTGGGGAAATGAAAGTGAACTGACACGTGTTCCGGGTGTGATTTTTCAGGAACAGCGGCCTCGAATGTGAAGTGTAAACTGTGCCCTGCAGGGACGTTCTCTAACACAGTCTCCTACACTGACCCCTGTCGGCCTCATACAGAGTGAGTGAAGTCCAGGCAATAATGATTGGAATTAATCATGTTTAATAGATACCGAGGTCATTATAGATCCAGCTCATTAGTCTGATCCTTATCGATTCTCTTATTGATTCCTGGTCAATTTTCTGTGTAGAAAAAAAGCAGGACTGCACATGTCTTCAGCATCAAGAGAATACTTGCACAGCATTTATTTTCATTTAGTAACACTTAGTTCAATCAAAAAATCTGCTGAGCATGCCCGAGTGGTGCTTATCTTATTATAAATCGTAGCAGCCATTCCCAAACTTGAGAATGCCCCGGCACAATTTCTAAATTGAGAATTATGAATTAAATCATAATTAATACTGCGCCCCTAAGAGGCCACGGTCCAAAGTTTGGGAATATCTGACATCACTGTTTTGTGCAACTGTCAGAAAAAACATGACAGCTTTGATAAAAGGAAATGATGAGGTCTGAGTTGAACAGGTTCTCGAATCCCATCCACCCCTCATCTCTGTACAGCAGTTTGGAGCTCAGATATTTGACCTCTCTCTTTGTGTCTCTCCAGATGTCATCAGAGGCCTGTTGTTAGAAAAGGCAACTCTACCTCAGACACAGTGTGTGAACAAGGGACCGGCCCCGAGTCTCAAATCGCAACAAAAAAACCTCACAATGAAAATGTGCAAACAACCGCACGTTCAATCATAAGCACAGTCCCAGCAACCCTCGACGTGACCCCTTTCCTTGGAGTGACAAACTCTTCAGTCGTACAGATAACTGAGTTGATCTATCCAACAAAACATCCATCACCAAACACGGACACCTCAACTAAACTGTGTACGGTAACTGGTTCATTGTTTTTGAGCAGTCATAATGAACAATACATGAGATCTAACTTGTGTTTCAAACTGAAATCAAATGTGTCTGTTTACCTTTGTTAGACGCAGTCATTGTTGGTGTCATCGGAGTCATTTTGGTTCTCATACTCATCACTTGCATGCTTCTGGTCCTTTATAATAAAACCAAGCCGAAGAGAGGTAACTATAACCTGCAAAAAAAAGTGAATTAAATATCTTTAATTCTTTTCTGAAAAGCTGATTGCATCAGCACAATATGCATCTTCAAGCATTTCTTTATAAGAAATGATATGACAAGATCTTTTCAGTATCTGCAGTTCACACTCCTGCATGTTCATCTGCTTTTTCTCTTAGACGCTGTAAGATTTCATCCTCCCGTGACTGCAAATGGAAATTGTGAGAATGGTGATAAAGTGAGTCCTGCTTGGTTTTTCTTTTTTGTGGATGAATGTAGTTGTTGTGATAAGAAATATTGATATTAGAACTTTTCTTTCAGCTGCAGATCAGACAGTCTTACATTGGAGACACTCCACTCACTTCATTTAAAGTTACCTCCTCAGAACAACATTGTCTGCTGCAGAAAGGAGAAGCTGGCAGTGACCACAGTCAGTGCAGCAGCAAAACAGAATCTTTAACCAAAACAGAGAGGAGCAGCAGTTACGACTCCATCGGCCCTCTGCAATCCACTTTAGCCCTCAACAACCTAAACTCTGCTTTGGCAGAGTCCATGACCTTTCTTCCAAGCACAGAGCCTACTCCCCTGCAGCCCAGCGTTTCCACGCAGTCCTC
The DNA here is from genome assembly GCA_901007825.1 of Macroramphosus scolopax. NCBI lineage: Eukaryota > Metazoa > Chordata > Actinopteri > Syngnathiformes > Centriscidae > Macroramphosus > Macroramphosus scolopax. The sequence goes on along the minus strand of CAAKHC010004500.1, from coordinate 87,375 downwards.
TCAGCCAACAAGCCCGCCCATCATCAGCCCCGGGACCACCAGCCCCCACGTCAATGTCAATATCACTCTCCACATAAGAAACGGGTCTTGTGGGACCCCATCCGTCACACCCACAGACTTGATGCAGACAGACTGCAAACTCCCCTTTGGAGAGGAAGAAGAGTGCTCAAGCATCCCACAGCAAGAAGATGGCAAACAGTCACTGATGTCAGTGCAGGAGAGTGAAGAGACAGCTGCATGAACACCCGATGAATCCATTTGCTGCTTCTGTCTTTAACAATACAACATTTAAAAAAAATGTTGTATAACTTATCACATGTTTGGATAAAAACAGGAAAGGTGTTACCATCAATTTGTTTCCATATCAGAGTCATACACTGTTAATATGTGGGTATATAAAGTATGTTGTACATAAACGTGAATAATGTATTTCCTTCATTTATGCTGTGAAGTGTAATTGAATATTTACCTATTTCAGTTGTTCTTAGTAGAATGATGTATTAGTTACCATCCACCACTACTAGATAAAAAGTATGTGATACAAGCGCAAACCACATTTAAAACAAAAGGTACTGTTGGCCGTCATTAAAAATTTAGCATGACAATTTCATGAAGTTATTGTATCCAAGAGATTTAAAACAATAAGACAGAGGCAGAAATAATACGACATGTTGGCAGTTAGGCTTCAGTATCCACAATGCAACTCAATGCCATCGTTCACTAAAACTACCAGCTCCTAAATGCCCACTTCTTCTCCATACAAATGGTTTCAGCACACGTTTTTATACACGTTCTGAACTCCAGAACTTTTATCGGTAACTTACATAGCATGATGTCCCTGCAGCACATCCCTGCTTACTAGGAGGGTTTCTGCGGACGCTCCTGCCACCTACTGGATGAAAGCGGACACAGCCGTCTCGGACAACCTGTCGTTCGGCTCTTTTTAAAGCGTTTCAGTTAAATAGTGAGGGTATATTTTCAAGATAAACAGTTTCGTGTACGGGTTAAGTTGCATTCTGTGTTTTATGGTGTGTGTGTGTGTGTGTAGGTCTCTGTGTGTTGTTACAGTCAAGGCGAATAAGCTGCAACCGGGAAAACCGGGAGAGTCGGAGGAGAGGAAATATGAGCTATTCCATTATTTGTCGGTGATGAACTTTGAATAAAAAATTCTAATAGGTCGTAATCAATCTTAACATCAATTTAAAAAAAAACCCGAATGAACAGATTATCATTTGCCCTCTATCGTATTCACCGACGAACAGGTATCGTGTAAATGTATTTGTTTTGTAACACCCCCGGTGTTTAGACCAATTGGTTCCGTCTGTTGCCGCTGTGTGTTCCTTTCCTTCCTGATAAAGACTTGCATTGGAGCCGCTGAGGTCGCCACGCAGAGGCTGGTAGGTGGAGGGTCTTTCCTAGTTTTTAATCACTTCTTCGATCGTGAACTGTCATATTAAGATAGCGTTACTTCCCATACACCATCCCCTGACTTCCCTGTGTTCCATTTTGCTTGTTGAATTACTGTTTAGCCCCTTTTTGTATTGTGTGTGTCCCGTCTCATCCCCCCGCTGTGGTTGGTGGTGTCTTGGTTTTACTAGGCAATGTTTACAAATCTAGCTAGCAAGCAGGGTGGAGAACGTCAAGTTAAATGGCATTCACAGAAAGCTGTAGATGTTGGCTCTTGTGGTGGATGGTGAGATTTAGAAAGCTCAGTCGGAGCTGCTGAACTCTCCTGAAAAGGAGGATTTAAAAGGAGGCTTGTTAGTGGCCGGGAGGGAGGAAGAACACACCGGGGATAATACTGCTGAAAGTGTTCGCCTGTTGGATGTTTCACACTATCGGCTCTGGAAATCTAAAGATCCTTTACAAAGAGAGAGAGAGGAAACGAATGGAAAAAGGTTGAGAGTGTTTTGAGAAAAGAATCAATACATGCAGGTGTTTTTTTTTGTTCAGGTACATTTTTGCAGGATCCTCTTTAGTTTCATTTACTTTCATTCGTCTGATGATCACTTTCTCTTTTACCTAATGAATGATTTACTATATAAAATGTCAGAAATTAGGGAAAACTGACCATCACATTTAAACCCACTGTGACACTTTAAAACAAAAACCAAAGATGCATGTTAATATACAAGGTTATAAAAAACGACACATATTCATATCTGTTAAGCTGGACCTTCTAACATTTTGGTATTTTTGCTTATAAATTATGTAAAAAGTTTACTGGTTATGCATATTGCTGCAAAGGGGTATACAATCAGTGTTTCATTGTGTGAGAAATCTTGGTGTAAGATTTTATGTTAGCAGCTCTCTCATCGGAAATCATTTTGTTAATGTTTAACCACAGAATCTGCTGTTGTTAATGATTTATCTGTTGTAAATGCATTAGATCCTGCAATAGGTGCTATTACTTTGAAATAATAGATCAGTAGCATCTCATTGTTGTCATGTATTATATCTTAACAGAAACAATAAAGGGGAAATTCCAAATTCCTGAAGAATGTCAGTCAACTTCTCCATGGCAGTGAATCAATCAACAGAAGATTAAACCAAATAAACTCTGCATCAGTATTGCCCTTGTAGATGCCGTTCAGTATCTGTTTTTGCAAATGGCTTGCTGTCTGAAGGACGAGCTCCTCTGTTCCATCTGCCTCAGCATCTACCAGGATCCCGTTAGCTTTGGCTGTGAGCACTACTTCTGCAGAAAGTGCATTACTGAGCACTGGAGCAGACAAGAGCCTCACGGAGCGAGGGACTGCCCTGAGTGCCGCAGGACCTTCGCCGATCCCCTGCTCTCGCCAAGTCTCAAGTTGTCCAACATTGTGGAGCGCTACTCGGCCTTTCCTCTTGACGCCATCCTAAACGCTCAGAGGAGCTCCTATCCCTGCAAGGACCACGAGAAGGTCAAGCTCTTCTGCCTCACTGACAAAAGTCTGGTGTGTTTTTTCTGTGACGAACCAGCACTACATGAGCAACACCAAGTAACCACCATTGACGAGGCTTACGAGGAGATACAGGTCAGTTCTCTGCTAGCTCATTCTTAAGGGTCTAGCTGACATTTTCAACAAGTCCATCAGCATGCAGCATCACTTTCAGGCAGTTGCGTTCGTTCTCCCTGTGGGAGCTGTGAGTTCACTTTCAGTTCGGCCAAAGAGAAACTCACTTCTCGGTTGTAATTCCGCTCCCATGAGCACATTATGCTAAGTAATTGGTGTTGAATGAGAGCAAATACACTTCACAAGCTACACATTTACCTGACAAGCTAGTGAAGACAAAATATTTTCATGTCGCCTGAGGTTATTATTTTACACTTGAAACTACAGTGATAATTATGAAAACTTTCACATCATTCAAGAGCTTCATAGAGATCAGTAATGTGGTTGCTTGATCATGAAAAGCTTGTTTCACGAAATCAAGAATTCATTTCTGATAGTGTCTTTGTATTAATGTGCATGTGTGTAAACTGATTGGTATTTCACACATTAACAGAAATGATTCATTGTTTGCCTTCCTCTCATTGTTCGAATAATTCCATTCTCACAGAGCCAAAAATCCATAACTGTGAAACTGAGCACCTAATCCCGTTCCTCAGAACGCACAGAAACACATTTCTGTCTCATTCTAAGAAGTCCCTTTTCTTATGTCTGCACTTATCAATACAGATGTTCAGATCTTTTGTACATCAAGAAAATGTCTTTTTCATGTCGGTGTCAGACAGTAAAGTGAACGTCTAGATAAGAGACAGTGGTGTTGACGGTTAACATCCAGCTGTGCTGTTGACTGTCGATCGAAGGCTTGGAATCGTTGACACTCTCAGTTTAAACAAACAACACATTTAGATAATCTGCGAATTGGTGATTCATACATTATCAGTTCAACATTGTACTATAACTCCACTCTTCTGAAAGTGTGACTGTGACACTGGAAAGCTTATTCTGATGAACAGGTTCATAACTGCAACTGATAAAACATCTCGTGGAGAAGATGGAATACAAGATAAGGAATGAGATAAACTACAAACAGATACAACAGATACTCTGCAGGTGTATGGTTTGTAGTTGGTTTACTTAACATTTATAACAGATTAAATTGACATTTATTTACATTAAATGTATAAAAATGTTGCTTGGCTATTAAGTAGGGTCATGTGGACTAGCATTGTCGAGCGAAATAAAATGATGGTACAGTTTAATTAACATCAATTGCTTCAAAACGAAAACCTTTTTTTTACAAAAATCTATCACTTTTTAATTGGATAACCAACATGTAGTTGTTTTCCATCACAACAATCACCTCATACATCAGTGTGAGGAGAGAATAAGATTCAAACTTGAAATGGAAAACAAACCCATTGATAACATGTAAACATTGTGTGGTGTTTAATGGGGTAGAATCGAGCAGTTGCCCCCTTCTGTGTTCTGCATGAAATATAATTGTGTGAACATCAATGTTTTCTCATTAATTTCCAATCAGTCTCTGCGCTGGAAGCCTGCAAAAGGTCAAAAACTGTGAAATTTTGGAGCAGAAGTAATTAGGCTGAGCACAAGATTTTTCCCTTTTTTTTCTCAACACCAGCTTGTCCCTCTGCTTGGAGCTCTTAAAGGCACCGATCTGCCATTTTGTATTCTGGCAGGAGGTTTGGAAACTTCCCAGATCTGCAATAGTGAAAGGAAGTCTGAGGACAAAGAGGGGGGGCAATGGAAACAGCCCTGTCCAATGATGAACTTGGCATTAATACTTTTTTAGATCTACAAGTGGTGAGGTTTGCTCTGCAACCTCTCATCATCACAAGAAAAACAGAAGAACAAGGCTGCAGACTTTATTTTCCTTGTAGACGCTGTTTAACAGTTTAATGTGGTTTCCAAATAAACAAGCTGGTGCTTCGTATTTTGCCAACATGGGGCAACGTTTCCCCGGAAAGTTTGGATGTCCGCTGCTATTGAAAGAAAAAGAAATGCTTACTGGAGCTAGATGATGAAACTCTATCCGCGTCATACACTCAGCTATGATCAAGCTTTAATGGAATGCAACAGGGCTCATGTAGCATCCCATTTTCACCGCTGCGGGGTGAGGAGCTCCGTAGAGAAAGAGACCATGAGTTGGGACAAAGGCCATAGGTACAGCTGCAGCTCCTTAATGCTAGAGTGACTTGCTATCGCCAGGTTAAAACTACAGGGGATTGGAGTAGAACTGAGGGTCTGAAGTGATATTAGGACACATGACGGTGCCCGGCTGTCTCCGAGCTAGTTCTATAGCCTGCTTACGTACTTCTACTACTTTAATATGACAAGTTCACGTTTCAAAGTGTGTCTATTGTAACCAGAATACATGAATGTGCTCCTGTAAGAAATCATGTGCAAGCTTGTTCCTACAAGGTTCATTACTATTCCTCGTTTCTTCCCTCTGACCACGCAGGAGTTGTGTGTCAGAATGTGTGAGGGTTGTGCCTGCAGGCATAGACTTCACTGTTAGTATGAGGCTTGACAATGCTCAACTGAAGTGCCAAAACAACACTGTGAGGTTGTGTTAAAGTGCAGCAGCAATCAGCCTCAGTGTTGGCCAGAGGGGCGCATGCCTACCAGCGTGCTCTTTGAACTCAGCACGGAGCTGTTGGTTTCATGGGAAAGTTTGCAGATGAGGAGAAAATGTTATTTTAGGTGGAGCGCCAAAGTTTTTGTACAGCGTCTGCTTCTGTCCCTGTGAAGTTAGCTTTCTCATCCCCATCTGTTCTTGTTACTCATAATCATATGTGTGATTATAGGGAACTGTGGCTCTTTCGTAACAAATGTTTATTTTGAGGAGGAGGAGAACGTCTAAGGGTTTGGTTTCAACATCAAAATACTCTATAATGGGTCATTTTGCTGTCAGAAAAGTACTGATGTCTCTGTAATAATGGCTCACTATTACTGTCCAATTTTCCCAGCAGTGTTGACTTTCAGGTTGAGTCATCTTCTCACCCCGCCTCCCACTAGAGAAGCAGGATGATGCAGGCGTCGCCTCCATCTCTTCTCTGTTGTTGTACTTTCAGTCCTCAGACAGCAGAACACAGACGAGTTGGTTTCATGAGCAATCCTGTAAGAATTATCACGTAACAACATCGGCAGTAGAAGCTGCACAACAATGTCTTTGGCAACTCTTTTAATGCACCAAGATGAAATATAGAAACATTAAAACACAGTCTGTTTGACACGGACGTGCTCTGCTGTTTGTCAGCCAAAATGTCAGTTTCCATTCTTGGGTCGCATTTACATGGAAACAGGTCTGTTAAAACAGCGCAGGGTGCTGCATTGCTGACGGATGTTGTTTCAACATTTAGATGAGACAATGAAATCCGATCCAGTATGAGGCATGATTAATCCTCTCGAAACAAAAACAACACACTACAATTTGTCTTATTCACGGGAAGAATTACGACAGTTGAATGTTACAACAGCTGCAACAATGTCAACTTTTGTTTGCTTTTCTCACTTCTCTCTTGCAAATAAGAATTTTATCTTGATGAGACTTAATGAATACAATTTTCAGATATATAAGATAAGATATATAAACCTCTTGTATTTTTACCTTAACCTGAATAAGGTCTTATCCTGATCGAGTTATGTTTCTGAAGTGCCTAGTAATTATGTATACAACTTAATTGCACACATGAAGTCCTGTTGGTGTACGGCAGTCAAGCTGCTTGCTGGTGCACGCTTTAACTTGCTGGGATGAAAGATAATCTGGCCAACAATCAGCAGAGAAGGACTGTTGTAAAGGCTGCATCCAGCGGAGCCTGGTGGCATGTCTCGCTGTAAACATAACTTCAGTCACAGTGTCGGACTTTTAAGGTCAAATGAAAAAGGCAAGGGAAACTCAGACGTTTGTAATGTGGGTCTGTCTTCAGTCATTATTCGGACTGTAGTTCTCTGTATTCTCTGTAGCATGTAAAACAGGAATGTGGAGGGAATACTTTGTAAGAAGCCCATAACTGATTATCAATAGTTTGAAGCAGTCGATATAAGCCTAGTCTGTATATCTATACATATCTTACATCAGTTAACTACAGATTAACTTTTGATTTTCTGTTACATTCAGTTCAAGCTGACTATATTCTCCCAGTGTTCAGATATATGACAGACTTCAGTTATGTCATGTGTTGACAATTTGTTTTGCTAGCTGGTGGCCACTGACGAGGGCAGCCTTTGGTTGGTCTGCAGCAGGCAGTAATCTCCTTAGCCTGGCATGTCACCCAGCTGACCTCAGACCCCGAGTCTTGTCGCTGTGTCGAGGGCTTTACGTCCTGATGATTTGTATCCCTGTAAATGCTCCTGCGGCCAAATTCGTAATGCACAACCACATCCAGCATCCCGGTCGCTGCACGCTTGACGAACACATTTACATTTGACATTTAGCTCACGATTCGTCCAAAGCAACTTACAACCGTACATTTAGTCATCAATTTCAAACCAACTGTGCATCACAGCCTTCGTCAGCCAGGACTTTCATAGGGAATAAGTAGCATTACTTGCATCTGGCAAACATTCACCCAGAACATAATTGCCTGCTTTCACATATTTGTCAAAAATGAAGGCACTATCTTAAATAGAGGTTGGCTGGATGGCAGTAAGCCTGATGGGAGCTGCATGAAGCCGTGCACTTACACTGCTGTGGCGGTTGGCAGTCAACTCCTTCATCGGAGAAAGTGAAAGTCATAGCAGTCACATTGCCTTAATAGGGATGATAAGGCTGTCAGTCGGCTGTGTGGGACCATAGTGTTGCAGGGCAACTCCTGCTGTCTATTTGCCCTCAAGAAGTCTTTACACTGTATTTGAAAGAGGTGTAAAACCCAGATAAATAGGGAAGAGGGGATTTAAGACTCCTGTTTATTCATGCATATTTAGGGACTTAATTGCAGCGACTATAGATACTGTAGATGGCACTTGAAAGAGGAATAGCAGCAGGCAGCTGTGCGGTAGACTAAAGCCCACGCTGCTGAAGAATAAAATTATTACTGTGGCGTTGAGTCACCCACATAGGCCCGTCATTCAAAATGTCCAGATGCACCTGCATGCATTGTGTAACATCAGTCTTAGCTACTCCTTCCTTATCAGTCCACAAGCAGAGTGTTTAAACACGGAAACATATTTGCATTTTTCTTGTCTCAATGTAATGCAGGCTGGCGTTTGAAACGGGAGAATGAGCATGCTCGGTTTTGAAGTATTCCACTGGTGCTTTCAAAACAAGCTGTCTTTCACTCCCCTCAATGTCAGATCCCGACCCAGAGCTGTCTCTGAGCCTGCCATCACCACGCATGGCCGTGCTGCTGCAGTAATGAGTCAGGCAATTTCAAGGGCACCCACGGCTGCAATCTCCCCTGTGACTTACCTCAGTCTACTCTCCTTTTTACTCTTATTTGCTGTCTTCTCTCTCTTGTTTCTGAGGTATTTACTTCAGCAATGCCATATTATCATTTTAGTAACCTTTCCTTTTATTTTGAGGGGTGGTTCCCAACCCACCATCCTACTTATTTTCCACCACCGCCTATCCAAAGCAAAACCATTTGTCCAGCTTGTTGGTCAGTGAGGATGTTGTGGCAGAGAGGCAGCGTTCATGCGGAAATGGAGCCATGGGGAAAGACTGCGCTGAAATGTTCCATTAGAGGAAGGCTGGCATAATGTCTTCATCCACAGAGAAGCGATGGCTTATACTGCACTTATGACCGGTTCCCCCCGGTTGTAAGGTTGATGCTTGCGGCAGGCCATAGCCAGGCGGCATGTTTACTTCAGCTATGTTGTCGGTAGATAAGCAGATAAACGGATGCAGTTATATTAGAAAGTAGAATTGGCGTCATGTTATCAAGTTAAGATGATTATTTTGACCTCATGCTCAAGTTAAGTGGTTCAGATGTCTGTACATCTGGTGTGCATTAGTAATGTTATGCCCCCCCCTCCACCCAGATTAGCAGCTGCATACTAAAAAAACAAAAAAACGTTCCTTCAGTCTGAATTGACCTTAAAGTCCATATTACAAATCTACTTTAGATAAAGAAGTGTTTTCCTTTCAGAAGTGATCAGCAAATACTTTCTACCTACTTGTAGTAACCTGAGGGCATCTGAAGAATCTCCTGAACCAGCAGGAGGATCCGCATATGACTTGTTTTTATTAATTCCTATATCCATACTGTTATCATGACCAATCAGGCTCTGTGTGACGCAAAATTACTATTAAATTTCATTCAGATTTATTCTGGCCGAATCTTTCTTTCATTATAATTTCAGTTTCCAAATATCTTCCCTTTGCTAGTGTGAATTGTTTTATTCTTCAGGTTTATATATAGAACTCCACTGCTAGTTGCATCTGTGGTGAGCACGTTGCAGAATTAGGAAGTATTGAGGCTGAAACCACAGGAGCAACAGAAGAGCTGCAATAGCAAGGAAGGGCACGAGTACATCCTCACCAGCAACAGGTTGAACATCTGAACACCAATGAGATCCATGTTGCAGTACATCCTGACTTCTTGTAGTGTAGAATATATGCTGTCACTCTGCAATCTATCACACACACGTAGATAAACCGAATGCATTATGATAAACAGCCTGGCAATACATTGTTACATTAAATCATAATGTTCCGTTTTTACTGAATCCGCTTTAGAGGGATTTTATTTTAACGATCTTTTTGAAGGCTGTAATTTGTGTTGCTGTTCAACTGTACTGGGTGAGAATGAGGTGTCAATCTTATTTGAACTAGTTAATTGGAATCCCTCAGTATAAATATTTATAAGTAATGTGAGGTGTAGTTGCATTATGCAGACAGTGCTTGCTTCTCCTTTTTATTCTATCCTGGGATGGATAAAATAACTTTACTTTAACTATAGACCCTCTAACTTTAGTGCAGCCTCCAGACTTGGGCTTTTAAAATGACCGTTAAGTTGAGTCTGCAACAGATTCATCTGAATCTTATCACGATCATGAATATAGGAGATATCCTGAGCTGTTGTATTACACTGCATTTGTTCTGGATTGTATATTTACTTTGTAATGTTATTAACAATACAGCAACAAAAGCATCATCCTGCAGTGTGGTGTTCTGCTACACATCACATATACTGTTTCCTGATGATTCATTATCATTGAATGCATTGTGTCGATGTCTGACATCAGTGGTTGGTCATGCAGCTGTCAGCCAGTTAAACCTGCCACTGCAACTGGTCCGGTAAGCCAGAGAGGGAGTGGAGGGATCTCTGGGGAGGAGATATTTACTGGTCATCTTAGTGAATGAAAGGAGAAGTGCTGTCCTCAAAGTTCTGCAGCTTAAAGCGAGGCTTAATGCTGAGCCCCACCTCCCTAATGTGAGGCAGATCAGCAGGGGAAGCAGCTTGCGCACCAGTGACACCGCTATAAAGATTACATTAAATAAACATGACGACGAAGAGAAAGATGTTATATCAACAGTTCTTTTTTTTTTTTCTTCTTCTTCTTCACCCCCCTCAGAGCCTGTAAAGAAAAGTGATGAATACCAAATGTGAATTTGAGGAAGATGGGTTTCAGGGCAGAGACGATTTTGTAAATGTTAAAAATCCATGAGTGCTGAACGAGCGCAGAGCATTTATATTTCAGACATCTCAGCCTTTTAGTTTTGTCCATGTCAGTTTGATATTTGGTCGGCTGTGAACCGCTGTACCTCGTCGCTGAGCCCTGCGATACTTGATTAGCTGGGGAATTAAGACTGATTACAGGCCATTGTTCTCCGGGGTCTGGACTGGGCTGGGCCGGGCTCTAATCTCCTGTAATTCCCTGTGTCCGCGATTTGCTGCAGATGATTTAATTAGACCTGCTGCTGATAGAAGTCCTCAATTCAGCTTCTAATCAGCGGGACTCTGATCTGACCCCCCCACTTCCCCAGTCACTGGGAGCGAGGGGGGGAAGCCTGCGGATGTCTACCTGTTAAATGCCTCATGTCTTAATGAGAGAGTGATGCTTTATTTCTGTTTACCTTCCAACCTGTTGTCCTCCCCACAGTCCAGCTGCAGGGGGAACTCGAATGAATGATAAGCAGGCAGGTGCTGGGAACACCCCCACATGCTCAGATTCAGTCCAGTTTTATCTGCGGAGTGAGCGAAATTGTATTAAAGTAGGCGACAATTCGAAGCATTCGGGTAATTTCCAGAGTTGCGAGGAAGGCTTTTTAATGAATCAGTTTTAGTGATTACCCGTTGAGCAGAAAACACCAGATGAAAGCAAATAACACTCAAAGTTTTGCGTGACTGCCCTGGTTCCGGCCTGTGTAATATAATTGCTATCCCCATTAGCCATAAAACTTCTTAATTGCTCGCTGGTGTGATGTATGGCCGCATTTACTTTCTCATGCCAGTCTTAGAGCTTGTTTAATTTCCCATAATGCATCTAGGTCGAGTGTCATGTTAATCAGCAGGGAGCAGCCAGCTGTATTGTCTGTCCTCATTCTAGTCTGCATCGCTCTCTGTGTGCACGTTAGCGGAGGGTTTCCTGCTTAACAGCTCATCAGCTGTGACTTACAATAACTGCAGCTGTAAAACAAGGAAGCATTCCTCTGTTATTCATTGTCTAAATCTTTGATTAGGAATATAACTATGTGCCTTGACGCCTGATCTTAATCGCAGTCATTACATACAGATTTGAAGACCCTGATGCAGCCCTGTGTGGGTTGAAGCTGGTCAATATTGTGCATACATACATTAACTGTAAGTAGAGTTTTGTCATTGCGCAGTGATCGTACATTGCTTGAAATTAGTTTTTGATATGATGATCGAGTCTACAATATGTAGATTATTGCAAATCATCATGGGATTCAATAACACACAGACCTGACTGGAGGCTACACTTAAAATGCATCGAACTGCAAACGCAGTGTCTGCAGAAACAGGTTTGTTCTACAGTGCGACTTCAATCCCAAATATTTATTTGATGTCGGGGGAACAGAGTTAAAGAAGACGCAGCCACACACTTTATTTGGTCAGATAGAGCTGCTGGCGAGCTGTAGCAATCAGGCCCTGCTTATTGCACACACACACTCACACACACACACACAACATTCACAGCAGAATGGCTTCCAGCTGCACCCGTGCCACTAAGGCGAAGTAGAGGCAAACAAATCTGTCTGTTATCCCGACTGTGTGGTGCTGGCCAGCATCGTGTTGTTTCACAAGGTGATTTGTGTTCCTGACACAACCTCCATGGATTTATATTAACAACATGCTGACTACTGGGGGTCTGATTAATCCTAAGAAGCTTTTATTAAAAGACGTCACAAGCATATTCGGTTGTGTTTAAAACCTCTGGCAGTTAAACGTATCCAAGGGTCATTTTCAGGGTGTGTTTACCCACCGAGTGAAGTCACACTGCGGTAGGAATGACATAATAGTGCTGGCATCCGAAACAATGTTATGCATTCATTTGAGATTAGTTTCCGTGTCAGGATCCTGCACCAGGTTGAGCTTTGAGGTTAACAGAGATGCTCCAGCCTACAAATGATATTTCCGCGTATTGTTCTGCCCTTTTCGAAGCAGTCGTAGCTGAAGTGGGTTGATTGATAGCGCCGGAGAAATAGGTGAAAACTGGCTGCCGTAGTGAGAATATTTAGATATTACAATTCATTTCCGGCCTGTAAACACGGGAACTGTCTGTTTAATGCATTTATAATTTGCGAACATCGTCTCGGTACCTCACGCTGCTCGCTAAAATTGCTCAGTCTCAGCTGTCAGGAGACGACAAGCTGTTAGAGCCACCAGAATGGAGAAAAGAACTTCTGTCAAGCTGCTGCCTCTGTACAACCAGCGGGTCTGCTCTTAACGCCAAGCACTTCTCGGATTTTCACTCTAATTCCAACCGCAAAACCCTGTTTCTCTTGATTAACCTGTCCCGTGCTGTGGAGATCATCAAACTTAATGATGGTTTTCTTCAAACCCTCAGACATCCACTTACTTTGTTGCCTGTGATAATGCAGCGCACTTTGTTTCTCCCTCAGCTGCATGTGAATCTCCAGTCCTTTGTCATCAGTTCTAACATGTTGACTCTCTTTTGTTTTTAAAAACTATTCATACTGACGCGTAGTGTTGTTTTTCTTAGCTATTCAAGTCGGGGTGATACATTTGCATCCTCTGTGCCCTTCCTCGCTCCGGGAAGTGGAGCAGCAGCCTCTGAGCATTCATCATTCACATGACGTGCCCTATATTCAGAGGACTGGTGGAGGCCGCCAGCATCAGCACTTCCACTCAGCCACACTGCTTTACAAAATGTTTCCCACAAAAGAGAAAATCATGGATGTGGGGGTTATTTCTAAGTTCAAACTCAGGACCAGTCACAGCAGATCCGTCGCACTTTCGAACCATACAAGTATTTCCGTCAGATGTTTGATCATTGTGCTGAAACTGCAACAGTTAATAGATTGTTTGTATTTCTTGGAACTTGCTTAACTTAAGACTTCTACGATTAGTTTGTTTCCTACCTACAAGTTGCCACATTACAAGCAAGGAGACTTTATAGGCGGTCCGGCCTGAGTGACGGACACCAGGAGGACCTCTGAATCATGAAGGTTCGGCAGTGACACAGCCGGGCCTTTTGGATGGATGCCAACATGCCCTCGTACAGTACAGCCTGTTCCCTCAACATCTCAATATGACAGATGTTAGTCGAGGCTTCACAGCCAGTCCTGCTCAGTCAGCTCAGCTGGCCTCTGCCTCGTCCCCCTGGAGAGGCCAAAGGCTCTGCTGATGCTAGAGGCTCCAGGATGTAAGGCACAGCTTGATTTGATGTTTGAAATAAACACACTTGGGTTTGCAGGCTGAGGCGGCATTTTTCTTCTTCTTTTTTGTTCTGGTGGCCAACTTGTATCCTGAGAAGTCCTTGAGATGTCTGATATGGCACCAACGACTGCAAGACAAACAATGCACCAGACATGACAAACGTTTGATATACCTCTGTGTTTGTGACATAAATAGCCGCTGTTTGTTTTTCCGAGGTCTCCAGTTAGCTCTCTTATTGCAGCCGTGTCGGTGTCCTCGGGCTGCAGTCGCTTTGTCACTGAGTGAATGGGCCCTCGCACTCTGGAGACGAGACCACGCACAGGCTTGTCTCTGCCGCCTCCCACGTCGTCATGTTTCATCATGACAACCCGCTGATGAGATGGTCTCCACTGTGCTCCTTCATGTGTGCGTGCCTGTGTTTGTTAGGATGTTTGCAGCCGGTTAGAAAGGGCTGAACTCCACTCACCTTTGGTCTGATGTCGAATCAAGGTCGTTTACTTGTGTCATATTTCAGAGAAATCAAGTAATGACAGATTATGTTTGGTGTTGCATCTTTCTGACTTGGCCTGTTGCTAGATCAGAAACAAACCCTCATACAGCCTGACTGTGTCTCCTGCTTTAACGTCACTACTGCATTATCGGGGGGGCGTCTTTCTTTCCCATCCGATCTGCCGGATGACAGAATTCCACCATCAAACTGTCCTTACTTGCATTACCTTGACTTACTGTTGGCTCTGCTGGGATTTGCATCCGTTGAGTGATAGTAAGCATATGAAAGGTTTCCCGCTGAGTCTAAGTAGCATATTAGCTCTGTGTTCTGTATTTCTTCCTCGACAGGAGATGAGTTGGAGTATGTGTGTGAGTGAAAGCACCAGATGATACGTTTGCCTGTGTGTGAGAGGAAACTTCTCCATCCTGTCGTCTTTTTATTATTCATGCTGTGACATCGCATGTTTGTTTGTTTGCCTCCGCATGGGGCCGACAGCGCGACGCCATTTGTTCCTGAATGAGCTGCCGAACATAATAAAGCTTCCGACTGTACGTTGATTTGGAGGAATTTGAACCCTCAGAGCCCCACGGACGCAGTCCTCGTCCAAGTTCACATCCGTTGTTCCCAGTAGAGCAGCTCATGAAGTATTCATCCCAGCGAGCCGGAGCATATCAAATGAACCGACGTGACTTGACCTTTTCATAAATCTGGCGATATGTTAGCGAGAAAATAATTTAGAATCTCAAATCATCAAATTTTACTATTTGCATAAAGCTCCCGCTTCTCTGTTGAATAAATAATACAGAGACGGTGACTTCAGTGACAAAAACAATGACTTTCATTTCCATGAGGCCCTGAGCTCATATTATTTAAATTTTTATTTAGTCAGAGTATCCCACCATAGTGCTTCTCATATTAGCAGAGTCCAGACAATCACCCCTAAATAATTAAAGAAAGGCTTCGCTATAACCAGTATTGTATTCTGAGATCCAAGTAAAATCATTCATAAGAAGCCCTCTTTTTTGTCATAAACTCGTCCTTATAACGACCAAGATAAAAAGAAAAGTGAAGTTTACTACTGATAAGGTGACAGGAGAGGAAGGTGAAGGGGGGAATGACAGCGTGGATGAATCGATGTTCAGACTCATAATGCCCCAGTCGTTACCCCCCCCTTTTCCTGCAACTTGATGTCCAGGGGGAAATGTCACGTCAGACGTGTGTTGGCCAGATGCGATGGACAGCGGAGAGACTCCTCCACACAAGACACAAAAACTCACCCTCGCACACTACTTGCACACAAACTTCCCCGTCAGTCTTGCTCGTACCAGCGTTCATCCGCTTGCATCACTTTGCTTTTGATTCGTCTTGTGTCCGCTCGCCGTCATGCAAACACGCTTCCTCTAGAGGTTTTGTTATTCTCATCCAGTTCAGATCGAATTCCTCGTGTGTGCGTGTGCATGCGTGTGTGTGTGTGTGTGTGCAGTAATAGACACTACAGCTGTTTTGTCCTGTTTCTGCTGGAAATGTCATCACAAGAAAATCTCCATCTGTAGCACACCCAGGGGACATTTTTGCTTCCAGGAAGATTAAAGGGGGGGATTATATAATTGCATGTTATGGAGGAGGTTTGAGGCCTTGAAATGTATAAAGAGGATTTCAAGGTTGATTTTTTTTTTCTTGTGCTTCTAAACTGCAGATATGCCGTGTTTGTCTGCTCCGATGCAGCTGCAGTGTACATGTTGAACAAGCGCTAGTCAGTAGCAGAAACAACTGTCGCAGAGCGAATTATGCAAAAACTCTTTCAAATTTAGCTGTAAAAGATTATTTTTCAATTGATTTAGGGATTTCAGAGATGTGTGGGCTTGTTTAGCTTCATCAGTCCATTAGCGTGACAGCCTCCTCAGTTAACCTTGCTCCTCTCTGAGCAGTCACTCCGACATTGTGCAGCAGAGGAGTGGAGGAGCGTGTTTCCCCGGCCAGTCTGTCAGTACTGGTCTATTTCACAGTTTGGGAGTGGCCTTTGACCTGCTGCAGACAAGCATGTAGTGATGAGGTGGGGAGACTGCCGCACTCCTATCATTAACATGGAGAGTCATGCTCCCCCTCTGCAGCAACTATTGTTTTCCTCTGTTTCTGTCCTTGAGAGGAAATTCGTTTCATCCATTACAGCCTACATTTTCCGCCCTTTTCAATTTTTCAGCCAACGATTGAGGTCAGGGATTTTCTGATGCTAACTGGAACAAATAGCTTCTTGTTCTTTTACATTTCCCTGTAGACTACATGGTTAAATTAAAATGGTGCAGATGTATTTCAGGCATTTTTTTTTTCGACCTAGTGGCACAGTGACGGTTGTTTCATTCGCCCCACTGAGCTGACAGCTCCGTCTGTGGGATCTTTGCTGTAGTTCTTGTTCGAGAGAGGTGACACTTTGAGGATCACGGAGAACGATACACGAGCAGACACACAGGTAACATGAGCGGAGGGAAATAAATCATTCTTCTATCAGGTCGCATGTCCTTTTATTAGATTCTTCATTTCCCCTGGAATTAGAAAAAAAATCCCATTTTTCTGCCACACAAATATTCTCTTTTGCATAATTCTGTTTCATGTTTGTATGATTTTACTTCCTTAGAAGTAATAATAACACTGAACTGAATAGAGTGTAAAATAGTGTGACAGATGGGAGGATATATTCACTATATTATGTGACAAAAAACTGTATTGGATTACAATCACTGACTCAACCTTTAATCTGCTCAACATGAAATCAACAACCCACTACTGACTTTATTTCAGATGATCTGATGAACCTCTTCTGTCTTTAGCTGTCAGCACGTGTTACCTGCATAAACCTGTGCCGTCGGTGACCGCGGCTCCTGCAGGGTGTCACTCCTGCTTTGGGGAGACCTGAAGGTGGCTGAGCGGTGCAGGTTCTGCCAGCGTTTGCCTGACTAGAGATGAGACCCAGTTTTCTCTGACACAGACATCATCTCTGGAGGTTTCATTTGATCTCTTTCATATCTCGCTCTCCATCTGCCTTGTGTGTTCTGTAGCTGAGGCTTAATTCTTCACTCAGACCCGAGCAGTTACATAAACAACACAAGTTGGGTAAATAGAGTAGGACTATGGCTGTCAGACATTTAACAGAAGTTAAATGTCATACTGAATTTAATTAAGTTCCATCATTAGTTTGCCTCGTTGAATTTAGATCAAATTCTCTGTCATATCGAGGCTCAATCACCAGTTTCTGATCTGTTGCTGGTGGTTTATTGTGTTGCAGAGGGAGATGAAGGAGCAGCTGGCCACCCTGCAGGACAGTGAAAAGGGACACACTGAGGCCCTGCAGCTCCTGCAGAGACAACTTACAGAGACCAAGGTACTGTAACACAACCGCTTTTAAAACAAATGCTCATACGGACCGTCACTCCAGCTACAGCTGAGAATATAATGTGACGTTGTGGTAAATGGCTGCTGTCAAGTGAACTCTCTTCATTTCAGGTTTGAACACTTTGAATGGATAACAGCTAAATACACACTTAGGACACCAAACTCTTAAAAAAAAGTCTGGGTAGGCATAGAAAGACAGGCCTGTTTATTACGTGCAGTGATTCGGTGATCCGATTCCAACACTTGAATTAAGCATAAATATCTAAGAGTTCCTTAAATCTTGACATCCTTGTTTTAATCAGCGAACCTCGAGCAGCCGCTCGATATATCAGAACCTCAGCTCACACACCCCCCTCATGGACGTGTCCTCTCCCCTGTAGTGACATTGAAGCTATCAACCAGGGAAGGGTCTCTGGCTGAGACAGTTTCACGGCCGTCAGCGGTATTCATCTATTAGCGAGCACATTCCTCTCTCTCCTCTTCTCCTACCTGCTCGCCGATGTTTGGGCACCACTTGTCTCTCTGCACTGCAGGATCTGCAGCTGCCAGAGAGATACAGGCCCTGTCCATTGACACACACACACACACACACACTCCACGAGGAAATTGAGCTGATCTCAATAGATTCACATCCATTTGCACTGAGTGCACTGCCTCCAACGCCACACTGTGACTACATTGATCTCTGAGGCATTTAGTAACCTGACATTGAATTGTTCCCTACATGTGTCCTGGTCCTCCTTCATCATGAAGTTGGCTTCATTCTTTACTTCTTGTTCATCACATTGTAATTGATGTCGGACCGAGCTGAACTGCAGTTCTCGCATGTAGTAACATAGAGGACGAAAACACTGCAGCACTCCTTTTTAGCTGAATGTGCTTGCCTTGCACTCCAATTTCAGTTCTTGGCGTTCGGGAGGGTCTGAAGCATAGACATTGTGTTCTGCTCACACACCCACCAGGGATTCGCTTGATAATCACATGCTTCCCTGAAAGGTAGCCAACCTCCTGTCTCCACGGGCTGCAGACACCCTCTCAGTGCCACCACAGCCTGCTGGGCCGCAGCAGTAAGAACGTCAGTGAGACTGATCGCTGGGCTGCGGTAGTCCTCCTCCTCTTTCTTCATTCCATCGGTCCTCCACTTTTAACTAGGTAGGAGGGCTGGGATACAGCCCACCTTAATGCCATGGCACTCAGACATCCAGAGAAATAGTCATCTATAAAAGTTCCCACAGGCAGAGAGAGAGAGAGAGAACCTGCTTCTGAAACAGAAACAGTCCTGCTGTTTGAGGGGGATTGATTGAATGTTTAGGGGAGTGTAATTAAACCTCAGATCACAGTTCTCAAATCCAGCTCCGCATGAAAAGATCAGAGGAGTGCGTGTTACCCCCCAAGAGAAAATAGACTTCATGCATCGTTGCCTCAAACACAAATTTCATCTTAAGTTCTCATTTCGATAAATTCCACCCGGATTCATCACGACCACTCAGTTTGCTCTCTAATGGGCAAATGTTGGGATGTCTTTTGAATCTTTGTGCAAACATTAGTTCAACTTATCAGTGATAGGATCAAGAGGTCAAACCAAATGCTGAATGAAGTCCTTGCAGTCGAAAAGGCTCCTGCTCCTCACACAGAGTCGAACGTCACACTCAATCGTTCTGTCACTCAAACACCCCGACCGCTAACTCTCGGATGAGTCATTCACTTTGATGTCCAGCTTGCTATTTTTCTTTCACCGGCAACAAATCTGTTTCTTTCTCCTCGTCTCTTCAGCTCCCAGCCTGCCATCCCCTGCAAACTGCTCCGCTCTTTCTACAATGGCTCCACTGCCCTTGTAATCAACCCTCTTCCTATACAGGAAGTCCTTGGCAGCCCCTTTTCTGATCGTCTTCTTTGGCAGTTTCTGTAACCTCAAACTTTCCTTTCCCCCTGTGTGGAAGCGTAAAATGTACTTTATTGTTGGGATGTCCACACGGGCTTCAGACAGACTCTTTAAATCAATACCTGTACAAGCTGAATCAATAAAACGGGTGAATGTTAATGTAATATTAACACAATTTAGAGCACTTAGTAAGCCTGTGAATTATGGACGCGCGGCTAATTAAAAGTCAGGCAACTGTGACTGAAACACTCAGCAAACCCAGCTGAGTCAATCCTTCAGTCCTGTAATGGAGGTTATAAATAGCCCACATTAGGCGGGTTTCGTTTCTCTAAAAAAAAAAAAAAAAAAACATCTTTTATTTTTCAGTCCTCAGCCAAAAGTCTGCGTGCGACCATCGGAGATGCATTCGAGCGCCTCCACCGCTTCCTGCGGGAGCGTCAGAAGACCATGCTGGAAGAGCTGGAGATGGACACGGCCCGCAAGCTGGCCGACATCGAGCACAAAATCCAGCGCTACAGCCAGCAGCTGCACGACGTCAAGGAGGGCATCCAAATCCTGCAGGAGCGCCTGAACGAGACGGGGCGACACGATTTCCTGGAGGGAGTGGCTGTCACCTCAGAGAGGTGGTTCACCTGCCCTGAGCTTGCTAAAACAACCCCATTATCATCTCTGCCTTCCATAAGAAAACAAATTTGGTGGTAAACACATTTTGCCTCGACAGGGATCACATCTTATCAACTCTCATACCTGTTAAATGGATTCAATCTGCTGTGTTGATATTGCCCGTCGCTTCACGCCTCGTCGATCAGTAAGACTGCTGACATTTAGGAGGAGGTGCAGATTTGAGCAACAACTTTGGTTAATCCGCGAGCAGATGGTGTATTAGGCCTGAAATAAACCAGCTGTAATGCTTAATCTGGGAGGGGTAGTTCAGGATGTTTTCTAATTGAACAGTTTAATATCTCCGAGCGTTTTATGAGGCTAAATATGGAACGAGCCAGATTCAACCATCACAATACATTTGACTTTAATACCTCAATACCAAGAGTGTCGCAGTAGTTTTGTTACAAGTAGTATATAATCTCATCCGGCGGGAGGGCGGTGTCAGCGCTCCTCGTGTCGAGTCTGCCAGAATTTAAAAGATGACATCAGAAGAATACAGACACAGGCCCAAGAAGTTAGACACACTTGTAATATATCTATCAGCTGGGAACGAAGAGCCGTGTGCAAAGCTTCACTCTCAAATTACAAGTGATTACAAATCTGTCGCCAGGAGGGAGCTCTGTCATAGGGCTTTGTTTAATTTAGTAATACTATAGGACACTTGGCGAATGAGTGTGTACGTACACTTACATGTGGCCTGGAGCACCTCTGAATGTTGAAACATAACAAATGTAGTTCGCAGAAGTGTTCGAGTATGAAAAACGAATCTCAACTAAACAGCTACGGGAGATTCAGACTGTACATGTTTGATTACGTTTGACTTCGCTTTACTCATCAATCAACACGGACGTGATGCAAATGTGCCAGTTGTAGCCAGAAGACTAATTCCCGTCTCCAGTCTCGGGGCAGATGGATGCTTCTCATCCAAAGACACAAACAAGACGATCAAAGCCCACGTTCTCCTCAAACCACCGACACCGAGTCTCTAAAGACGGACAAATCAACTGCAATCTGTTGCAATCCCAACACAGGACCAAGAGACTCTGTGTTGTTTTCCTTCAACCCATCACACTGTGATATCTAGCGGTTCAAGCTGAGATACTAAAGTTGGCTGTAATGTTTTATATAGTTAGAGTTCAGTTTTAGAGAGAAAACTGCTTGAGCTTCTTTCTCCAAATGGCTCCTCTGTGAGTTTTGAGGATTTCAGTGTGCAAACTCAACTCACGCTGTCTTTTCTAAATTCCTCGCTGCATGTGGGAGTGCACCAAGTGCCTCGTGTGTAGGTTCATACAGCTTTAACATCTGCCCCCTCTCACTGACGAAGCCATGCCGACGACTCTCGAGAGTAGTTTAATATCAATAGTGGCACATTTCAGAGGCACATGTCAGATGAACTGCCTGAATCATCATCACGGTGGGTTGAGCGAGGGGCAGCGTTGTATTAGGAAAAGCAATTAAGTGGATTTCGACTGGTATTGATCTCTTCTTCTGTCCTAGGATCAAAGGGAAGATACATGAGACCAATCTGACGTACGAAGACTTCCCGACGTCCAAGTACATGGGTCCCTTACAGTACACGATATGGAAGTCGCTCTTCCAGGATGTTTCTCCAGGTATGAAAACAAAACATGAGGCTCAATAAACACAAACCTACTGCAGGTGATCTTAACGGCTTGTTTCCTCTGCTCATTCCCTGCACACTAAGGCGAACTGGAGGTGTTTCATCTCCAGTATTTCTTACAGTCGATCACATATTAACTCATAACGCAAGATGACTTTGAGTAATCCTGGTTAAACTCAATAGAGACGTCCCAGGGACATACTAAGTTCCAAATATGTAGAAAATAGCGACACTTTCAGTGTGCAATTATTAATGCATGCGCATATGTGGCCAATGATTTCTTCAAACAGAATCAATCTAGCCGAAGTGCTCGGCTTTGTGAAGCCTCCTTGCTGCTCGCGGTTTTCATTTTGGCCGATTAAGCTGCTTCCTTCCGTCGAGCATGAATAGGGCTTGAACCTGTGAATTGCAGCTCGGGGCTATATATTTTTCTTTCATCTTCGGAAGAGAAATGACGGTCGGACCTGCAGGGCGGCGATGCCCTTCTGCATGCTGAGAGGAGCTCCACTGCCTCCGCCCGCAGCCATCAATCACTCGTAGGAGATTATTTAAAATAATGGAGAGGAATTTTGTTACTCCCTCTGTCAATTCTCCCATTTCAGCCCGCTGCAGGCTGAGCCGAGTCCGGGCAGTTTTTCTGGCTTCCCCTGACTCGCTGCCAAATGGAACAATTGGTTACGATCCATCACCAGCGGTTGCCAGAGACGATACAAAGACATTCTCCCATCATCCTTCATCCCAAGTGTTAGGGAGAATAAATAGCAGACGGTGTGCCACTCAGCCGGCCCCCTCCTTTTGTTTTCTCCGCCGATGTTTGTATTCTTGCATGTCTCTCTGCACAACACAAAGAGGCACTCAGGTTATGAAATTTTAATGACTTGATTGTAACAAACACTGGAGACGTCATTGACCGAGGAAAGGCATTGTCCTGTCTGCTGGCTGGCTGCCACATGTTCTACCTCCATTTATCACAGCTGATTAAACTGCAGCTGGATTAGTGCCTTCTTTTTTTTTAAATCAGCTCTCTTGCAATCTTCATGTCCAGCCTGATATGCGTAACAAAATAAACCCAATGCTTTTAGTTTACTTAGAAACCTGGAGTACATGGACCCCTCCCATAGCATTAATTACTGCTGCACTGTATTGTTTGCTAAAACTAAGCTATCCTATCCGACTCTGGGGACCACTTCACTTTGAAGACTCCAGTTTATGCACGGAGGGGAAAACAGATGATAAAAAATGTATCCTGCTGCACCCACTGTTTCATTTCCCCGAAATAAGAGCCGAGCAGCAGTTGAGCGCGCCGCTCAATAACAAGCCATCACTCATGTTTTACCACGGGGCACGGCTGTGATCACCTCCTCCAACTCTGGCAGTAGTGATTTACACTGTAAGGTTACCAACAGTCTGTTTGTGTAAAAGGATCAATCCACCCTGAATAATATCTTCTTTTCTCCGGGTGGTCTGGCGAAATATTTGACTATTACTAATAGTTACTAGGGAAAAAGTCACTGCAGTCGTAGCTCTTCAACATGTTGACGTATTTTATATGTATTCATGTCATGGCCGTCATGGTTCTGTGGGCACACTGACGTTCCATTGTCTCCTTCAGTTCCAGCAGCATTGACCCTCGACCCCATCACAGCCCACC
>CAAKHC010004500.1:39736-51991 GCA_901007825.1 Macroramphosus scolopax | reverse complement strand
TCGTCTGCCTCCCGGTAAACCTACCTGCCTTCTGTCCCCGACCTTGCGCTTTGCCTCAGCGTCTCTGGTTTCGGTCTGCTCATCTGGTCTCGACTCCTCCGCCCGGCCTCGACTACTCTCCTGCCTGCTCCTCAACGGTGCTTCTGCCTTCGCGGACAGCTCTTCTGGCTACGACCCCCACACCGGCTTCCGACCTCGCCTCAGCTCACTCCTCGTCGGCTTCTCAGCACGATCAGCCAACGCATCAGACTACAGTGTGTCTGCCTTGCCACCGTCGACTGCTGCATACTCTGTTTGCTGTGGTATCAATAAAGGTCATTACCAACTGTTCCTGCGAGTCTGGTACTGCATTTGGGTCCACAAACACCCCCGTTTCAATATCAGTTGTTTTTCATAGGCAGCGTCTCCTCCTTAATGAACGTAAAGGACGATGTTGACAGATGTTTACCGCCTTCAGAAACATACAATGGCAGCTAGTTATTCTGTCAACAGCCTCCAGTCACGACCTCTGTCCTGACCTGATGATTATAACCCTCCTGAATGCAGAATGGATGCAGTGTTACACTACACGAGTTTTACCGACTTAATACTCACTTAATCCAACACGACGCCTGGTTGCCATTTTTATATTTCCACACTTGAAAGTGATTATGCATTTTTTTTTTGCAATACATGCAAACGTGATGTGGTTGAATATCAGGCTGCAATGTTCAAGCATTAATTGAATTCCTCTCAGCTGTGGCTGCAGTGCCATCTCCTGCAGAGCTCAGCACAGAGCACATTAACAGCCAGTCATGCTGCTGTTCAGAGGATCACTATCCTGACAGATAGGCAGCTCTTTAATATGCAGGGACACTTTTACAATCACCAACTAGACGAACAAGCAACAGAACCTGCGTCTGGGGACAAATGTGACTTCTGTGGGTTTTTTTCTACTCTCTTTTTTTCTTTTTCTTTCAGTGATCCCACGCGTGAGTGAAAGTGAGTCTCACTCTTGCAATAACAGCTTCACTACCCACTGCGCAGAGTTGTAAATGTCAACTTACCACGCACATGCGCTTTATTCTAGCAGACGTGACCGCAACATCTGCATGAGAAATAGCCACCGTTCAAAATCGGAGAGCAGAAAATGGGTTAAAAGCCAGTTTTTGGAGCTGTTTTTGTTCCGCCGAACAAGTGGTCGCCCGCCTGCAGCACCCAGAAGTGAACAGCAGGCGACCCGGAAGGTTTGGATTGGAGAGCGAGCGAGCAGAGCCGAGCAGAGAGACGAGTCCAATCCTTTATAAAATATTTCTTCTCCGTCTGCTTCAGGTATGTCGGCCGCCCGAATACTAATCCTCTGCATCTTTTTTTTGCTCTTTTCTCCCACACAGCTGCCAAACGTGTCGCTTCCGTCCTCGAACGCGTGCAAAAGTTGCAATAAAAAAACGGAGCGTTTGCAGCGCACAAACTGATTTATCTGCTGCCGCCGTGCAAAATAAACGCTTTTTATTGTTGAGATCGACGTTTGGATTTATGCACTCAGCAGCTGCAGAGCGTTCAGCACAGACATGATGGTTGTTGTGGGAAGTGTCAGGGGTGGGTTTTTTTTTTTTTCCTTCCTCATGCCGGGCTATTCAAACCTGCAAATCAAAGTAAACAATCATCCCGACGCTTAATGCAAATGTGGCACATCCCGGCCGCGCGGTTCCATCTGGAGACGGATCTGCTGTTATTATTCGGCTCTGCAGAATATGGCGTCCACTGCTTATAAAAATAAGACTGGGCTGCCATTTTTGTTTTCCTTTTGTCTGATTTTTTTAATAAACTGTCTGAGAATGTGGGAGAGGCGGCGGAGGGTCGATCCTCGGGAGGAGATGCTCTCGGTTAAAGATGATGAGGATTTTAATGTTTTAGTGTTTAACGGAGGATCGATGCGGACACCGGGAAGAAGTAAACACAAGGTTTTTTTGTTCCTTTGTAAAAAAAAAAAAGATGTGTGAGCCACATTGTGTTTGATTTGCACGACGATGAAGACGAGACATGTTTTTTTTAGATTTATGTCAGAGTTAGACATTCACATCACTATAAATCTCTCCTTTATTGATATTATAATAACAGTTCATGCAGAATAAAGAGCGTTATTTGGTCTTATATCACTTTTATAGCAGACATTATGTGGTGCTATAGTGCATTTATATCAACTAAAGCTTCCTATGAGCAGTAACATCATCATTCATGACAACGTTTGCAGGTTCTGGAAAACATCTGGAGTTTATCATGTGTGATTTGTAATAACACAGTTGTGCATGTTGGTTGTCCAGCAATAGATACTCTAAGATAACTCTAATTATAAATGTAAGTTTTTGGATCCATCAGTCGTTATTGAAGAGTTATTGGATTTGTCACCTTTTAAATGGTTAAACTCTCCCTTAAAGGCTTCTTCGCAACCTGACCGATTGTTTGTTAGTGAAGGGATCTATTGTGTCGTGTTCATATCAGAGCCCACGTGGGCTCAATTAGAACAAAAAGTGAAACTTCAATTAGCTGATCAACACAAAATCAATGGCTCCAGATTTCTATAATCAACGACTCCTTCTGGTTTCATATGAAAGCATGTTCCTGCTTTGAAATGTTAGTTTGCAATGCTTTTCTTTCTCTTCTGAGCTGCTCTTTGGTGCAACTCTGGAAGAAATACACTCCGATATTATTGATAAGCCGCTGTATAAAAACCCAATTACAGGTCGATGCTTCAGCTGCACGTGTGCAGGAAACTCCTCTGTTAAAGGCGACGCCGTCCGGATCTGAGTCTATAAATATTAACCTGCTGACTGGAGAGACGTAGTGAGGTGTTGAGGTCACATCCAGTAAAGCGATGAGATGAACCCCTATTTAATATAGAATACTCTGGATGTGTGTGTCAAACGACCCTGAGACCTGATGTCTGGCATGGATACCTGATTACCTCCACTTCTAAAAGAGCCCATGTGAGGTTCACCACTGAGGTCATTATTTTAGGGAAGAAAAAAAAAAGACTCTTTATGCTCTATTGGGAAAAAACACTGTGCAACTTACATGGTTCTGTTCAGAAAGCAACGCACAGGGTTTGTAAGTCGCACACAGCAACTCGCTGCCATTAAATATTTTCTCTATGAAGTTTGTTTCTTTTAAAAGTGGCACAAAGATGTCAAACTACCGTTCCCCCGAGGTACAAAGCCTCCAGGACGTGAAACTGATCCCCACTGGCATCATTAGAGAAATATTCTGCGGGGTTTAGCGTACACTCGTACCCCTATCGGTTTTGTTTCTCTTGGCTCGCCGATCTGGACTGTGTTATGCCTCCGCTAAGTCAAACAGACTTAGGAATGGTGAAGTGTGCCAAAGCATGCAATGTGAAATGCTTCAGAAAGAAATTCATACAGGGTTGAGAGGAGAAACTGTGGAGAGAAAAGGCACTCAGATCACAACTCGAACAGGAACAACCTTCAGTGCCTCTTTCTGCCCGTCTGGCCAAACACAGAAGAAAATAAAAGCTGTTTGACTGCACCCATGAAAGTAAGATATTCTAATTCAACATGTAGTTTCTGATCGACTCCACGTCCGATCAGTTGGATCACTCTCCTCTCAGCTCGGGTCACTCAGGTCTGTCTGCGCTCTGACGTGAGACTCTTGTTTCTCATCACACAATTGACCCGTCGGGGCCTCTTTGTTTCTAGGAGGAGTCAAGACAGCGACTGTTTGGTATCTCAACGTCACCGTGTTTAACACTCTGTATTCTGTGATAACCGTGTCAGAGAGTTCGCTAACATGTTTTGAAATCACATGAGAGCCTATCTGTCAGGAAGCATGCCCATCGGGCCGGTTGGTGGTTGATTGTACTGTAGAACAACTGGACGAGAACTTCAACAATGCACTTTGAAAAGATAACTATAAACAAAGCTTACAATCAATCATTGCCTTTTGTTAAATAAATGAATGGAACTGGGATTTAAACATTGTTTCTTTTAAATTAATACAATTTAATGAACAAATGAAAGGATAAATAAATAAATAATTACAACTTACAATCTTTAATTGCTTAATTTTTAATGATAAATACAATTAAAACAATAGATACTCCTGGATTAGACTCTAATTATATACTGTGATCCTTCTAGTGTTCTTTAAATAAGATTAACTGGGTTTTAAATAAATTCCAAACTATTTAAATAAAGTTTCAGTTGGTGAAATGAAATGTCAGTTTGCTGAGACACACGTCCAGTGATGCAGGAAGAGCAATCGAAGACAGATTCACTGAACTCATCCTCACCAGAATTTAATACTGTCTTGATTCCCTTGCAGAATGGCTGAACCTCGCTTTAACAACCCGTATTTCTGGCCTCCCCCTCCTGCGATGACCGGCCAGGTGAGTGACGCTGATACGTCACATGTTCATGCACACGCTAACACACCGCGTTAAAATCACGGTATTGTCTATTTTTTCTATAGAAGGTTTTTTAAGGGATTATGTGCGACATTGTCTGCCGGCTGGTCGTCGTGGTTACGACCCTCGTCAAACCAATAAAATACATTTCGTAAGGATGTCGAGGAGTTGCACTCTCAAACAGTCCAGATCCAGTCATCAGCTGTTGATCCTCATTCAAGGAAGCTTTGAGCACCACGTTCCTTTCAGGCCGTTAGGGGGAACCGTCATGTCGTAAAATGAACTGATGACTGTCTTCTTGTCACAAATGTTGTTTCCTTACTGTCAGCTGGATAACCTAGTCTTGATCAATAAAATCAAGGAGCAGCTGATGGCGGAGAAGATCAGAACGCCCCACCTGCCCCCTGCCGTCGCCCCTTCCCATCAGCCCTCCATGACTCCCCACAGCCAGGTGGAGTGCGGCCAGCACGGGATGTCCAAAACCCATCAGATGCAGCTCCTGCACGGCCACGGCCCGTCTCAGCCGGACATCGCTCTGCACGCCCGGCCTGCCTCCAGCTCCGTCACAGGTAGTCTCCCCCTGCATCCATTTGATTGAATTGAATTGCACAACCTGTTTGCTTGTGTGGACGTTGACCTGCTGTATGTCAACATCCGTCTCTCATTCCACTTCCTGTCACCTCCCTAAATCACGTTTCATTCTTTATTTCTACACATTCATCATCAGACAAACATGAAGTGTATCAAATCCCCATTTCCAAAAGACACTCAAGGCTGATGAACATAATCAAAGAAGAACGTGTTGTTGTTACAATGTGGCTTTTCTGCACGTCTTCACCAGGTCGCGTTCTGGGGGATGTAAACTTGAATCTGGACGATAAATCAGCAATAAAAGCCAGAGGATTGTGGGAGGACTGGCATCTGCGTCAACTCATAGATCATCCCTCTAGAACAAACCACGTCTCAGGTTACTTCCTTGATTGTTGTTCTGCAGTTAGTCATCATCGAGCACGTGGAAATCATGTCGAGGAAGTCAGACTTCTATCTGCTGTTTGTGGGTGCGGGAGGCAGAAAGAGCAGTGAAACAATGGAAAGTTAACTTATTACAGCAGCCTGCATGTTATCAGTGTTTGCCAATCATCTACCTCGTGTGTGATATGTATAGCAGACTATACATATTACTGTCTTTGTATTGTTGTGTGGAATTTAAGTCACTTTACAGATAAAGTTGGTTGTTTTTCTGTCTGCTGCTTTGATCTCTATAAGTCCAAATTCATGACCACATGTCTGATCGGTGCACGTCAGTGTGGTGCTGAAGTACAGAAGTACAACCTCTCTGCAGTACATACAACATCTGAAGTCTTGTCCACCACCAGGTGTCGCGCTGGCGTCCAGAACAGGCAACCTGAACCCCTCGGAGATCATCACCCCCACCACGCCCTCGTCAAGCAGCCACGCCCGGTTCGGTGGAGCTCCCACACCTCACCTCATCTCAGGGTTAGCCAGCTGCCACGGGATGGAGCCCGGCAAACACAACGGAGGTCTCGTGGGACTCCTGGGGCCCCCTCCGAAGGAGGAGCGAGGGCGTAAGAAGATCAAGGCGGAGAACGGTTCCTCACTGTTGGTGGTGCCGTATCCCATCCTGGCGTCAGGCAATGATCAGTCCTGCGTCACCATCACTGCCAAAGCGGGGAAAACTTACAGGTATGAAATGACCAGTTCCTACAGATGCTTAACAATCATATAAGTGGTGCAAATCATCAGTGCGTCTTACTCATACGTCTCCTCTCTGTGTCGCCGTGCCTTCGATGCAGGTGTAAAGTTTGCCCGCTGACCTTCTTCTCCAAGTCAGACATGCAGATCCACTCCAAAACACACACGGAGGCGAAGGCCCACAAGTGTCCTCACTGCACAAAGACCTTCGCGAACGCGTCTTACCTGGCTCAGCACCTTCGCATCCACCTGGGCGTCAAACCCTACCGCTGCTCCTACTGCGAGAAATGTTTTCGCCAGCTCTCCCACCTGCAGCAGCACACCAGGTCTGATATTCACTTCTTCCTTTCTTCCCTGCGTGACCTCGCGGCTTCACGTTCGCCTCACTCTTTTTTTCATTTTCAGAATCCACACAGGCGATCGGCCGTACAAATGCATCAGCCCGGGGTGTGAAAAGGCTTTCACTCAGCTATCTAACCTGCAGGTAAAACATGCGCCGCCCTCTTCCTCCACCCGTGTTATCACTCATTCCACCGCTGACTGAAGTTATTTTGCGAGGGGATGAATTTCCCGACGCTGCACGGATTTGGCTCACGTGGTTGTTTTTTTTTTTTTCTTCCCTCGTGAAGTCTCACCAGAGACAGCACAACAAAGACAAGCCCTTCAAGTGTTCCAACTGTTACCGTGCCTACTCAGACTCTGCCTCACTGCAGATCCACCTGTCTGCACACGCCATCAAGAACGCCAGGGCCTACTGCTGCAGCATGTGTGGCCGGGCGTACACATCAGTGAGTAGGAAATCCAAGTCCTCCTGTGTTTTGTGGATAAGATGAACTGCAGCGAATCATGTTTAAAGCTGCTGATCTCTCTCTCTGTCTTGTGTTCCAGGAGACCTACCTTATAAAGCACATGTCTAAACACACCCTGGTGGAACATGTGGTGTCTCATCACTCCCCTCAACACAGGACCGAGTCCCCCAGCATCCCGATACGGATTTCCCTCATCTGAACTCTGCGTTGTTCCAAACCTCTCCGGCGTCCCGTCGGAGTCGTTTCCTGTGATATCGCCATTTTTCTGACAGAAATGTTTGAATCCGCGACCGGATTCCAAAAACAACGTGCCAGATTGTACCAGTATCGTATGAAGAGGTTCTCTTTTAAAAAAGTTTATCCTCTGTTTTCTTTCTTGCTGACCAGATAGTTTTATCTGGGACATCCAAAGATGACTTCTCAGCACTTTCCGGCCTGGAAATGAAAGGCCTAAAAAAAAAAAAATATTTTTCCAGGCAGCTACATGGAAAATCTTTTTTTTTTATGTTGTAATAGATTACATTGTTTTTTTTGTTTTTTTTTTATATGGTCATCAACTTTCATAATAGTCTTCCGTTCGCTCGGTGGCCAAGTGAACATAAAGGTGAATGCTTATACGAAGTGTATTCATGTGTAACGTGCCACTTTTTACGCCAGTGTTTGCAACGTGTCAGTATTTTACACAGGTAGTTTCTCTGTTCAACGTTTTCATTCTGACCTGCATCATTCATCATAAATGAACAGATGGAAGTTTCCCTTTTCTTTATATTATTTTGTTCTATCACAAAAAGATGCAGAAGTACACAATTTAAGAATCAAACAGACAATTTCACCCAAAACCTGAACTGTAACTTTAGCTATGAAATTTTGCTTTTAAACTAAAAAAAAATAAAAAAGCACAAGAGGTCAAATATTTGACCTCCTATAAGCTGGTTGAACCAACCTGGAAATATTGATGCCTTATTCTTTCCCAAATTCGCCCAAAAGATTTAAACAGTGTTAGAATTATATATAATAATGCACTTATGTAATGTTTTCAACACTAAATTTATTGGGTGTAAACAAATTAATGTAGCGACGGACTGTAGTCCTGGAAGAACGTCCTCATCGGGGTCCTCAGTCACCGTGTGGAGATGAAGCATCAAAGTTGTGTGAAGTCATTGTTTTAATTAAAGAACATCTTTCCATTTTATAAACATTTAGGCCTTAACTTTTTTAAAAACTACAACATTTGCTGTTTCATCACTTTACATTTGCCTTTTACGTCATAGCGTTCTGTAAATAAACTATATGAACTGACAACATGTTTTATAATAAATATTTCTATAATTACAGGATTGGTGGAGATATTTTTTTTTCTTCTGCCACGAGATCACAAATCACCTCGATGCACATCAAGATATAAGATGCACTCGTGTGTGCTTCGTCATGCTGCTCTGACTGTTGTCCAATAAGCTCTGCATTGTCCACATCCCTCTATGGTCATATAATATGTGTATAATACAACATGTTTATTCAAACTTGCAGCACAACTCTATGGACAGCAGCTTCAGTCAGTTGGACATTTGCCAATTATGTCAACTATGAAATATCCCCAAACATCGATTAACATCAAATTTAAATTAATTGGCTTTACATGTTTTGCAGAGCAAAGTTGTCTGCTTGCGCTCAGCTCATAGCTGACCTATGACCTTTGACCTGTTGTCCAGTTGTGATTGGATCATACAAGACACATGTTGATCCTACGAAACTCTCGTCCTCATGTAAGTCAGACAGCAGCTTTAAAGTGACCGAAGGGAAATATTACAACAACTGGAACTCTTGATCAGACTGTGTAAAAAGATCAAACAAGTCTTGTACCTCCGTGAGGTGTGATGACTGCACATTCTGCAGGGGTCGTTCCAGAGCAGTGAGCTGATTAGACATGAGGAGTAATTTGTTTCCCAGTTTCTTATTTGCCACTTCTAGGAAATCCAACCTCTAGATAAGATTTGTATTAATGTGGGCTCTCTCTATGTGAACAAGCAGAATGGATTTGATAATGAAGCACCGACGGGGCTCTTTATCTTATCGTACACTGTGAAGTGAAGGGAAATAAACAAATAAAAAAAAACCACCAAATTATTTGGGGGTCTTAAGGATAAAATTGGCCTAACAACGCCACTGCTGCTGGGGGTCCAGGTCTCTTCTCACAATGCTCAGTTTGCCTCTGGTGCCATAAGAAACACAGCTGAGCCTCCTCAGTGAACCATGTGGCGAGCTGCTGCAGTTCCTCCTGCAGACAGTAGGGGGTGCGTTTGGTCATGGTCACTGACAGGCCTGACAACTCGCATTACTGAAAGAACAATAGATTGTTGTCTGTAGTTTCCAATATGATGAACAATTCCTCTTTGCACTCCTCTGGTGTTTTTAAAGGAAACAACACATGACTACACTTTTGTGTGTTACTGACTGAGCGTTACTTATTTCTTAAATTCATGTTTTGCTTTCAATGAATAGACATATGTTGTATCTATTAAATATGATGCATTGATGTTGCCGGTTTAACAACCCAATGACACACAATTCTTAAAATTTATTTCTGTGTTTTGTGTTATATTTGTTGCTTCTCCTGTGTTTATTCTCTTTTTGGTGGCACAAAGACAGATACCGTAAATGTTTCCTGGGAGTTTACCTCTGTGGGTGTTGTGTGTTGGGTGGTCTGATTCCCGATTTCCTGCTCATTTACAGTCAGAAGTGGGCAGTAATCCGCCCTTATTTCCTGCTGTTCATTCACGTCCCCTTGGTAGTAGGCTTGGTAGTGGTGGTCGTCATGTCAGGCGGCACGTGTTGATGAACAGAGTGTGTGCGGCACAAGATTTGTCTTTAATAATACAAGACCTTCCCATCACTATCACAGCTACTGCAGCTGTTACGCATTGTCAATATATGTTGTTCCACATGTAGATGCAGAGTGATGTCTGCTGGATTGGTTTTCAAAAAAAGTTCTTTGTTTGTGTTGGTCAGGAGGATTGTTATTTTGGTTGTTGAGCTGGTTCAAACTTTAAGGGGGAGGGAGGGAAAAGTTAAGAGGAAATGGGTTTTGAGAACCCCTCCTATATTTCTGCACATTCCTCGTCCGTACTCTTCTGTTCTTTGAGAAAAAGCTCTGAGGGAGGATAGAAGAAACTGGAGTAAATCAAAGAGGATCAGTGAAGTGTGCAGACTCCAAGGCGCTGAAGAGAACAGGTAGAACTTCATTCAAACTTCTCAGAATCAGAATCAGAATCAGAATCAGAATCAGAATCAGAATCAGAATCAGAATCAGAATCAGAATCAGAATCAGAATCAGAATCATGTTTATTGCCAAGTGAAGGTTTCACAATACGAGGAATTTGTCTTTGTACATTGGTGCTAACAATCAACATAAAGACAGGATGAGCATAAATACTGCGTACTGAGGTATACAGAAGATTAAAGTGAATGAGAAAGACTAGAAACTATAATGTGTAATAGAATGGCTTAAATAAATATGTGTCTTGATGTTTGATTAAGCAGAAAGGATGCTTGTGGATTTCGTATTTTTTCTGAGTCATGCAGTCGCGTATTATGAAATTATTGCTAATGAAAATAAGGCAACATGCAAATATAATCAACTCCTTAATTCTGTGCTGCTACTGTGATGATTGTTGTATCTGTGATTGTTACACAACAGTCAGTGTCATGTACCTCCAACTCTTCAACCAGACATAGTAGAACGTAATCAAACACATGCTGCCTCAAATTGTCTTATAAAGGAAATGATTTCCCCCTTCGGGCATGCCGGTGTGACAGAGACAGACGTGCAAGGTTTTTTAACCACGGTGAAATATGAATGAATGTATTAAATTTGAAACAGTGCATCAGTTCCTCTTCCTGACCGCAGAAACAATTAAGTAAAAATTTGAAAAACGGAAAGCATTTCATTTGTGCATTGACACTTTTCTACTGTTCATCATGCTGCCAACAACAGTTGGTTCATTATCCCTTCTTCTTTTTTTTTAACTATGCCCGGATTAACTGAAGCCAAAAAGGAAGTCTTGCTTAATAATGTTACTTCTGCTTTGTGCCCACACAAATATTTCTTTGGTTTCTATGGATGTATAAACTTTGTGTTGGGAAAGATCAAGAAAAGAGGACAAGCTGGTAAGTTGTAAATACTTGTCGAACCTTTAGTGCAATGACAAGTTATCATCCTTTATATTGCAGGTTGGTTATATATGAACACATTTCTGCCATTGTTATAAAACAAAAATAAAGATCTTGTAATTCAGTGAGGGCTTCAGTAGTTACGGGATTCATAAAAAAGGCAGATAGACTGCGATTTGGACTGTATGCTTATTTACAGAAGTCACAGGGTGCTGATGGTCTGATGTAATCATCAGAGACGCCTCAAGATCTGAGGACAGGGTGACTAGTGGGATAAAACACAGGCACAGATGTGAAGAAGTGTGATGAAAGTTCTCCACTCGATAGGCGGACAGACAGAAATCACAGCTTTGACAATCTGCTTTGCAGGAAGAGAAGCTTTAATGTTTGTGTGCTCCACTGCAGAGCAACCAAACACCAACATTAGCCTGAAGCTAGTTGCTATCATCATATGAACTTTCTATTCACATCATAATGTTGTTTGCATGCAGGTCACCAGTCTCTTCCTTACATATTCAACCATGGTTTTCCTCCTGGCATCTCTAACTGTGCTGCACCTGATCACCTTGGCGATGCTTCTCATCGCAACACTGGAGAAGGTGAGTTTCGGCGCTTCCAACTTCCTCCACTAGGTGTCGCTGTTAGTCCACAGATTGTATAAGGAAACATGCTGCACAACAACAAAAAACCCTGAATTCTGTGCAATGCGGCTTTCTGTCTGCCTTCAGGCTGATACTGAGTTTTCTCAAAAGAAGAAGCTAAACTGGCGGTGTATGACAACAGAAAACAAAATAAATAAAGGACAAGGCTGGTCAGGAAGTCACTGGACTCTGTGACATCAGGACGAGATTGTGTCTTGAGTTTAACTGTTTTCTAAAATGATCTGTGACTTGGAAACCTTTAAATAATGGTGGTCTCTCTCTCTCTCTCTCTCTCTCTCTCTCTCTCTCTCTCTCTCTCTCTCTCTCTCTCTCTCTCTCTCTCTCTCTCTCTCTCAGTCCTGGTGGGTGTGGGATGTTTCAGAGATCACAGACCTCTGGTATAACTGTTTCTACGAGAATGCCACGAAAACCTGGTTGTGTGCTGCTACCAAGGAAAGCGGTAAATTCATCACAGCGTACACGTCGCCTGCGTGATCTAATGATAGCATTTTCTGAAGCATTT
>CAAKHC010004500.1:13114-33701 GCA_901007825.1 Macroramphosus scolopax | reverse complement strand
AAGGAGCCAGTGCTTAATCCTGAGCCAGTTCTTTGATTTTCAACAGCCGAAGAACAGGACAGGCTCTTGGCCGCGGAACATCTGTTCCAGTGGCACTAACTGGTCTGGCAACTAGACCCACTTATGTAAAGGGGTGTGTCAGGGTTCCGGTGGCGGGATCATTGTGACCAACCAAAATTAAAATACAATACCAACAAGACTGCACAGTCACTATAGAACTACCTAATAGCGTCACTGTATTTGTATGCATACATCTGGTTTCCAGCTACCTCCAGAAAACAACAACATCTGACGACGTCATGTGTCCACATAGTTACATAGTTACATTTTGTCTTGTTGGTCAGGATAATCCCACCCCACAACCCTCATATGGAGTTACGCTTGGTTTCTCGACCAGCTCTGGAACCAGTTTTTCTGGCTGAGAGAGAATTCTTTGGTTGTCAAAAAACAAAGAACTGTTTCCAGGTTAGGCACCGGCTCTGAAGGGCTGTCAGTGAAACGTCGTTGTATAAAGGATACAATGAGGATGGTAATGTTCACTTTTATTATACTGTAGGCTAATACTTATATAGCATTACATTATTAATGCAATAACCTGTCGTACGTGCTGTAGCTGGTCTGGATGGTGAAATAAACACACAGTCCTTCATTTGTGTTTGATGATCTATGCTTTTCCTGCAGAGTTTTAACCAGGACCAACTTACACCAGCTGTACGCCTGATGCAGAAGAGGAACAATGACATAAAATCAACTTTGTACCGAACTCCAAAAGTCTTTGTACCTAGAGACAGGCCTCGCAGCTCCAGTTATACGCCTGATATAACCTGGAGGTCACCGGGAGCCAGGAAAGGAGAAGAGAAGTGAGCAGCAGAATACATGAGTTATATGTTCTGTAACACTATCTTGTCACTGAGGAACGGCAGCTGCCAGCAGCAGATAGTTATGACCTCTGCAGTGTTAATTACCCAAACGAACAGAAACATGCTGTGACTCTACACGTAAATGAATAGTTAATGTACAGGATGTACACCAGCTTTATCTATTATATGTGCAGCAAATCTGATGATTAGATGTATCGTGTACTATAAACACTGTGTCTGATGGAATGCTTTTCTTTGTACTTTATGTTTGAATAAATACATTGTTTTATTCAGACATACAGGGACTTTATAACTTATTAAAGTCTTTTTAAATGTGTATCCCTTTTTGATGTTTACAAAGACTGTCATTTTTGTTCTTATAATCTTGATTATCAGTCATACCAATGTGCATAATATATAACGTGTTTGACTGTTGTATAATTTAGGTAGATGTTTTTCTCCTCTCCTTGCACATTCATTTGTGTTGGTATTTGTACAAAAACCTAATAAAAGTCTAACTTCGATTAATAAAGTTTTGAGACTTTGCTTCTCCGGTGCGGTAGGGGGCGGCATTCACCTCTCTGTTGGTTTGTAAGCCGACATTCAACCCTAGAGGAACAAATCACGGAAACACATGGTGGCCCTGGTAATGTGTTTAACTCACTGGGATGTTTACGGTTTTAAATCTCCAAATATAGCAGCGACACTGGTGTTAAAACGTGGTATATAGTCGACTACCTTGGAAATATTTACCTCCAAAATGGTTCGAGCAAAAAGGTGAGCTTGTCTAATGTTAGCTAAACGGAAAGCTTGTTTGCGTGTGTCAATGCTAAACCTAGCTTCTAACTGTTAAACTGTAACACAACTAGTCATCTCATTGTTAACAATTCAGTTACAGTTATATAATAATATTGATAATAACCGATGAATCCCACAAGTAGGGAAGAGTTGGAAGAAGTCTTGCTGGAGTTCAGTGGTACGATAGCTTTAAGAACACCTTCTGTCTCTTACCGTTCAGGGGTAAACAATTCCAGAGGCCAAACAAAGTAGAGCAATATGATGAAGATGACCCCGAAGCGTACAAGGACATGCCAGTCCCCGACAAGGTAAGAAACCTCTGGGCCCCACATGTACTCGGATTAAATCTCGGTTACCTTTTAAAATGGGTTGTTCCAAAGGGAGAGAGGATTCAACAATCGTATTAATCATATCATCGGGCTCTCTTTATAATAGATGGTTAATCGGGCGATTATAAGCATTTTTCAGATAATCTGTATAATCTGTTAATACCTGTGCTCACTTATTTTATTAATGGATATTATAATAATGCATATTTTATTTCAGCTCTCTCAAAGATTATTTTGATAGCCCCCTCTATATATAATCCTTTAGATTATATTTGCCATTTTCTTTTAAATCTATGTGAATCTAGTTCTTAGTCAAGCTTTTTATTCTATTTTATGATTTTTATAGTAGTTTTTGAATGTTTAATTCTGTTTTTGTACTGTAATCTGGTTCTGTATGTATATTTGATCAATTTAATCTAGTTCCATTTCATTTATTTTGTTATGAATGTCTACTTTATTATGTTTTAATCTTTTGTCTGGCATACATTGGTCTCGAATTGTTTTTTTTTGTGTTGCTGTTGTGTCAGATTTGAACATTTCTCATCTCCTTTCAGAAATCCCTGCAGTACACAAAGGACAAAATCGACGTGTTTCACGATGAAAAGATTGCAGTAGGTTTGCTTCAGTAGTGTTTTACAGAAGGTGTTTGTTGCTGTTTCTATTTTCTCACGGAACTGTTTTGGTCTCTTTGGCGCAGGCACTTCTTGCCCGTGGAGTTCAAATGGAGAGCGACGAGGAGGAACTGGATGACGAGGTTTGGACCCACTTCTGCTTCAACTCACGTTGGTTTGCACTTACTGTCAGATAATCACTGTATACTTCAAAAGCAAATTCAGAGTTCATCTTAATTTTGCAGGAGGAGGTGATGGCCTTGGATGATTCTGAGTCAGAGGAGGAAGATGAAGGGACAGACATGGAGAGTGATCTGGAGGGGAAAAAAGATGAAGGTTAGCATCAGTTCATCCGCTGTTCATCAATCTTTACTGAGAGTTGATTGACTAGAAGACCAGGCTGTTGAACTGTGAGCGTTTTGTATTCCACAGATCTTCCTAATGAAATGGCCTGGGGCACCAAGAAGAAGATGTTCTACGACACTGATTATGTGGCCACAAGTAAGCGTCTTTTATATCCAGCAATATTCTTGAGGGAATCCATCCTTTTGATGTCAGTGCGGCTGATCTGTGGTTGCGCAATTTTTAATGTGTTCCGACAGAAGGAAAAACACACGAAGAGCTGGAAGCAGAGGAAGAAGAAGAGGAAGAAGAGGCTAAAAATATTCAAAAACGTTTAGCTGAAAACCTGAGCGAGGAGGATTATGATTTAAACTTGTTTCAGGTTAGTTGCCGTACGACTCCCCAATACTCCTGCCGTTAATTCTGTAAGTGATGACGTGTTAACTGTTGTTTCATCTAAATAAAGGAATTTGCTGTGGAGAAAGATGAAAAGAAGACTGCAGAAAAAGAGGAGAGGATTGTGAAAGACCTGAAGCAAATGTCGCAGAAGGAAAAAATGAAACTTCTGAAGAAGGAGTCACCAGAGTTACTGGAACTCATTCAGGACTTCAAAGCAAAGGTACAACAAACCTACCAAGCATACACAAATAAAACAACCTCAGACTTGACAGAACACAAGTAATGTGATGATGATGATGCAGCTTACAGAGATGAAGGATGAGCTGCAGCCCCTCATGCAGATGGTCAAAGATGGAAAGATCCCACCTGGAAAGGTGAATAATTTTTAATTTCTAGCTCCATTTGTTTCCAGACTTTGAGTTTCGATGTTAATTCATAACCTGAGTTTGTGTATCAGCATGGTCATTTCTTCATCTAAATAACTTTGGTTGTGTTTTCTAAAGGGTGCTGACTACCTTCAAACAAAACAGCAACTTTATCTCAAGTAAGTTGTTCTATTGTGAATGAAGTTTGGAGGTTTGCGTAATTGTACCTCGTTTCGTAAATACCAATTATGTTTTGTTGCCACAGTTACTGTACAAACATCAGCTTCTACTTGGTGCTGAAAGCCAAACGAGTCCCTGCACACAACCATCCTGTGATTGAAAGACTGCTCACCTACAGAAATGTAAGTACCTGTGTATATATATTTCGACTACATGCATTTTTACCCTGTATGTCCAGCAGTCAAGAAAACTGTATGTTTTGATGCGTTTCAATGTCAGCATGAACTCTGTCTTTTGAAATATCTGCCCGCAGCTCATCAATGAACTAGGAGCAGTAGATGCCCGGCTTGCAACACAATTTCAAAAGCTACTAGCTGGTGAGGAGACAGACCAGGTCACCAACAGACCGGCAGTCGGGAAAAAGGCTGGGGTCGCCAGTAAGAAGAAGAAGAAGAAGGTGAGATTTATGTGCATTTTCAAGGTACCTCCATTCACAGGCTTTAATGGAATCACCCTTCAAGTCTGTCATGGAGGCTGCCCTTCATTCATCCTTTGAATCTGCCTCAGATGTATAATATGGAACTTGAATGCTAATGAGTGCATGTTGGTAGCAGGAATCAGGGGACACAGTGCCGGAGATCGAGGAAGATTCAGACTCTGATCTGGATGAGGAAGCAGCTTTGCGTTTCTACAAAAATGTGGAGGAGAGATTGAAATTGAAGAGGAAGACCAAGGACCCACAAGCTGGAGGGTGAGTAACATTTAAATGCTCAAAGGGCAGTTGGGACAAAAGCAAGGGGGAGATCTCATAATTTGTTTATTTGTTGCAGGCTGGCGGAGCCCGAAAATGAGCAGCAAGCGCTGGATCCAGAAGCTAAGAGAGGCATCACTTACCAGGTACTACG
Organism: Macroramphosus scolopax; assembly: GCA_901007825.1. Lineage (NCBI taxonomy): Eukaryota > Metazoa > Chordata > Actinopteri > Syngnathiformes > Centriscidae > Macroramphosus > Macroramphosus scolopax. Next base: position 28,912 of record CAAKHC010004500.1, on the reverse strand, counting down.
ATACAGCGACTTATCCCACTGAAATACTTCATGTACAGTCAAGAAATTTGTCAGATGCAACCACCAATCCTGAATTCATATCTCACATGGGTTTAAATTACATAAACAGTGTTACTTTTAGCATTGAGTCTGACATTAGCATATGTCTCCCTGGTGTTTGTGGGGCAGCAACTTGTACAAACAGCCTGGCAACATGTTGCTCTTGTGTGGAAATTTCTAGATGAATTTTCTGCTTTCACTGTATTTAGGAAATGTATTCGGTCATACCTCCCTCTTTTCCTGAACAGTTGTCCTAATTATATGCCTCTTCCAATTCTACAGATGGCCAAGAACAAAGGGCTCACACCAAAGAGGAAGAAGATTGACCGTAATCCGAGAGTCAAGCACAGAGAGAAGTTCAGACGGGCCAAGATCCGCAGAAAGGGACAGGTTCGTTTTCAACATATCGATGACACACAGCTTCCTCGGCTTGTCTGTGTTCCTCAATTGGAATTGAGACTTCATGTTAACGACATCGATATTAAGACTATTGTTTATGTGCACCAGGTCCGTGATGTTCGGCGGGAGGAGACGAGATACAGTGGAGAGCTGTCTGGTATTCGTGCTGGGGTCAAGAAGAGTGTCAAACTTAAGTAACCGAGAGAGAATCCAAAATACACTGCGATGCGTATCTCTGAGAGGGAGCATACCAGTGCTTGTTATACAGTGCTAAAGGATGGTTATCAATCATTGTTGTATAACAACCCTGATATGCAAAAAATGTCTGTTCTGAAATGTTGTGGAAAGTGAATAAACCTTTACAGAATTTTAGTTTATTGTCAATGTACCTATTAGAATTTTAAAATTCATTAGTTGAGCATTTCAAACTAGAAAGGAAAGCATCAATAATTACTATGGTTATGCAACCATACAACATGAACATGCATTCTATCCAAATGTATTGCACGTCCATATTGAAGTATTAGTAGAGCTTCTCTGTCAAATACGGATTGGATATTAGTGTTTTCTCGAGTTCAATTTGCACACTCTTCAAGTGGAAGTCCTTTTAATGTCAATCATAGGAAATACTCGCTACATCTGAACTTGTCCAGAAAAGGTGTTTCCATCTCCTATTTGGTGGATTAACTTTTCTATAAGGCAAAAACCAAATCAAGTGAGCTTTAAAAATGCACATGGAAATACATTAATGGGAACATGGCTAATATGTTGTCAGCAGAAGAGGCATGTAAGACTACAGACAAAAGCAACTATGAGCAGCATCATTAACTCAAACATTCAGTGGATGATTGTCAGGCCAGTTGTTGAGTTATAAACTGGTCATGTGCAGCTTTCAGGTTATTTACAATCCTCTCCTCTATCTCAATGTTATTCTTCACATCCTCTTCAGTGAGGATCAGCTCAGCCTGAGTCTCACAGGTCACCACCACTACATGACCCCGCCTAGTGTCCAGTACGTTGGCTACGACCGCCTGGTGCCTGTAGGTGTCCAGAGCCCGCTGAGCCTTGTCCAGTAGGATGCTTGGGTCTGTCTCCAGCTTGAAAGATATGACAAATGCCTCAGGCGCCCAATCCTTCACCAGTGGAGACAATATTTTGGGGACCATCTTCATGCTGAGCTGGAGGGGGATCATTACAGTCATTAATGAAATTTAAAAACCTCACATGTACAAGTAGCATTTGCTGGATTTTATGATTTTGCTTACTTGAAGAGGTCCATTGGAAGACTGAATTTTGTGTTCAGGCATGTCTGATGCTGGGATATAGAAGTCGGACACAGCTGCAGCCAAGTAAAACATAGCCTTGGAGCCTAGATGCAGAAGAAACAGGTTGTGAGCAATGTGCTGGGGTACTTCATACTGTAACGTGTTGATGATGTATACCTATTGTGCTGAGTGCCTGTGCTGCTGCTTTAAGAAGGTGCAGATACTCCGACAGGGTGCTGAACTCAATGGGAAGGAGAAGTCTGCCTTCTTTGACTTCCTGGTATCGTTTCAGCGCTTTTGCAATGTTAGGAAGCACCTGCTGGTTAACCACCACTTTACCAGAGTTGTCGGATTCTGTGTCTCTTTCTGTGAATTGCAGGGCGTCCAGCATGTTTATAGTGGAGAACATGCGTGTGTAGGGGTAGAGGGAGCGATGCCTGTGTAGAAAGATGACAGCATAGCCAGAGTTTATGAAATATTCTGCTGAGGACGCTCCTCTTCCACCACTGCTGAAATTATCAAGGAATCGAACAGTGCGGGACTCCAGGGGAACTTTGGTGCCTCCTGATGTGATGAGAACCACTCGACGACCCTCTGATGCATGACTCTTCGCAAAAGTAGCCATCTTCTCCTTGACCTCCTCGACATGAGAAGGAACAGCAAATTCTTCAGCTAATTTTCCATCAATGGAAGATATTCTGGGTTCTGCCATAACCTGATGAGAGAGAGAGACAAGCATGTTTAATTCAGCAGGTGTGTATGTTAAAAAAGACACTGGATTTGAAAGTGATCGCAGATTTTGCCCATCAGGATCAGTTTGACCTGAGGATGAAAGCCATTGTGTCTACCGTGGGTCAGGAAGGGGCTGTAGCCTACACATTCTTAAGTTTCAAACATGGTGTGGCAACGTTATAATCACTTCAATAATTGCACAACAGCAATGTAACATTTCAAATTTGCAGGTAGCTAATTCCAACAGCTCTTATCGTGGCTTCTACTGACACATTTACGGATTGTTTCACTCAGTTCGCCTTCATAAACAAACTGACTTTCATTGAGTGTATGACCTTCGAAGGTGAACTTTACTTGAAACGTTTGCACAATCACTGCCTCTTTAATGGCGATTAGTTGACTACATGACTCTTAAGATTAGTTTACAAATGACATAAGCGGTCAGACAGCTGTGAATAAACGTCCCATTTCCTAATTAATAGCGTTCCCATGACAACAAAAAATATGCAAGCTGGTCTCCCCCGATTCATCTGCGCTATCTCTGCTGACATAATACAACAGTGGAAAAACAAGCTCGTCATAATCATTTGAGGCAAACAGGGACGATAAGAAGCCCGGGGGAGAATAATATAACTGATTTCTGTCAGTTATGGTAATGACAGTTAAGTGAAATGTAGCTTGCCAGACAGCTAACATTACAAACTAGTTAAACTTGTCGTTTGTCACCACAATCCCGAGCACTGAGTACGACCTAAATGATCAATGAAGAGGCGCAGAACTACTTTCAGACTTCCCAGTTGCTCGTCGACGCATTATAAGACTGAGACCTTCTGAATTTATCCGCACATTAAGGCAATACCGTTAAATTAGTCGTGACTGAACAGAGCAGCAGAGTCCTGATGCACACTCGCAGATTTCTACACGCGACGTTAGCTGTCTGTAAATTATCTGAACAAAAACAATGACCCAATAATCCCTTTAATTAAAACACAAACTTTTGAAGCCTTACTTTATATCTCGATGTGCAAGGACTGTTGTCAGCCAGGAACAGATTCACAACTTCTGCACTTCCTTAAACCAATGAGCCTGCTTCTTTGGTCTTCTTTTTATAATATATAATACAGGAGAAAAACATTGGCGCCACTAGTGGCCGTAGGCGATACTACCACTGCAACTCCTCATGTTTTGAAGCAGATAAAATAAAGCAACTGTCTGTATATATGCACCCAAAGAGGGGATTTTAGTAAGGGGTTAACATTTGGTCTGGACTGACTCAGCAAAGTGTCATGACGAACAAACATCTTAAAATAGTTTTATGTTAATTCAGAGCATTTGGTGCTCATCAGATCATATATTTTTCATTATTTCAATGAATTGTTCTTGAAAGGAGAGGTCTGAATTAAAACCTCAATTTCTAAATGGTGCTTGCTTGATCGGCGTATGATGCTCTATTGCACTATTTCTGATTAGTAAATACTATCTTGAAAGGGCGGATTCAACTATCCTGAACTTTGTTTTCAAAAGCAATTTAATACTGAATGGAAAAAAAATACATGAACAAACTTTGAACAATGAATTCAATGAACAAAAGATCATTACTACATTTCAAATGGCTTATACAAACAGCCTTGGTTGTTTGATTGAAATTCAAAGTCTGCACCAGACATCTAAACAAGTAAAATAAATTTACAACACTCCTTTTTAAATTGGACATCTTGCTTTTTTTATGTCCTGTTTTTTTTTTTAATATTTGCTTGCTAAAATTGTATAACATTATAAAAAAGTAAAATGGTAAATGGTGCCTTTCTGCCTTGACAGCATCATGACGCTTTACAATGTTGACTCATTCACACTAGCTTTCACACACTGTTGGCTATAAGAGCTACGAAGCTGCTAATTCATTCACACACATTCATACACATCTGGAGTAATTAGGGATTGTGATAACACTGGAGCCTAATTTGTAACATTTTCCCCTGCTGAGACTGGATGAAGGTGTTTTTTAAAAATATTTTTTAAATCAATCAAAGATTTACTGTGACAGGAATTCTTAGGTATGAACATTTAGCCTAAATGTATACATCAACAGCAGTATTGACATCCGTATAGGAATCTCTTCGTTTTATACTGCACTTGGAACAGTAGAAGGGTCATTCATTGTTACTATACATTTGTGCTTCTGTCATTTAAACGCAGTCCTAGTGATTAGCCGACAGGAGACGCTGTTGTACTACTGAAAAGACGATCACTTTCTTACTAAAGCGTGTTGATTCTGATCTCTTTCCACATATTGTGTTGATATATATGTTAAGTACAAAGAAGAAATAACTCGTTTTAAAACAGCAATGAAGTTGTTTCAAGTTCTCATAAAACCCCATATCTTGAGACTTTGTGCCAGATCTAGAAGCACAAAATAATAAATAAGTTTTAAGTTGTTTGTACTTGTTCGTACTAATACATAAAATCAAACAATCGATCATTGGTTTTGAATTACAAATGTAAAAATAATCAAAACCGGCCCCTGAATACAAGTCGGCTATTTACAAGTCTTTTTTATCATTGTATTTTTGCCTCAAAGCATTTAAATATCACAGGCATGGATTTAGGTTACCAAGATCCAATAATGCGACTGTTATGGGTTCGTAACTAATGTCTTTGTTAATCATGAATGAGTCATACTTTAAGTATCAATTATTGTGTTTATCCTTCAGCAGGACACAGTATCTTTTTAGCCCTGTAATTTATCAAGAGAATGGGCGACTTACCTTCTGGAAAGACCTCTGGGGCTTTCCATTGCATTAACATTTAATATTTACATTTATAAATGCTTTATTGCCAAGTAGGGAGACTCAGCCATTCGGATAATCTCGCAAACCTAACAAAACTCGCTTTATTATTGATCTAAATCTGGTCAATAAAGCACAAGTATTGTATTACTTGTTAACCATTAGCAGAGTTTCAAAAGCTACAAGCTTTTATAAGAGTTACTTATCAGTAAGTATCCACTGCCTACTTTCATTACTACTCTACTATTCTGTCATATTATATTGTGTCCTTTCATTTCTTCGCTTGTTATTCTCCGATGGAAGGCACCCCCGGCTCCATTCACAACAGTACGCTAGTGATTGATAGTCTGTACACGTTCATGTGTGTGTGCACCCGCTTCGCTCCACTGCGGGCTTGTACCTCTCACCGTGCACTACTTTTTGTGGCGGAAGGCGTGGCGAGAGAGCGAAGAAAACCCTCCGTGTGCGTCGTCACATGTGAATGTAGTTCCAGGCACAAACGGGGAGAGCCCCGGATGTTGGCTCAGGCGCCGAGAGAAAGGCGAACCGGAGAAGGCGGAGTGAAGCTGTGAAGGGACGCCACGGCACCGCAGGCACACCGGCGAAGCTACGGTGGATCTCTGCACAGGACAATAAACGTCAAGAGCACAGGACACTCCCGTGGGTCCCCGATAGCTGTAGAAGCGGAGGTGGAAGGAAGGGGAGGGGGCACTTTCTCTGAAACTACCGTGAGGATTACAGAGAGCCGCCGTCACAGCAGCTTTCTCTCAGAGTAAGTGAGCTACACGGGCATGGAAGTTGAACTAAGGCCCACGAAATGGACGACTTTAACTGGGAAGTGAGCTGCACTGAAGTTCTGGGGATTGAGCCCAGTTAACAGGCCCTGACGAATACCTTTCCGCTGGTTGTTGGCGGGTGTGCGGGGACACCTTTTCTCATAGAGACAGTCAGGGTCTCCCGATGGTCAGTGTTAGTACACCCCGGCCGTGTTGCTGTAACTCTCCAAGTTGACAGCTCCTGCGTTAGCCTGCTAGCACTGCCGTGCAACCGGTGACAACTGACAGGGCAACTTTGACAGCTAGCTAGCCAGTTGCTAAAGCCAGATAACTTTAGCTGAGTATTGGCAGTTGTTTCTCCAGGGCCAGGACTAGGTTTGTGGGGGGTTTGCTCACACTGGGTAGATATAATGACCTATCCCAGTCTCCAACAGCTATCGTTAGCTAGCTGGTCGGTAACGTTATGTGAGACTGTCTAGTATGAGGTGTGTATGAGCCTGGTGTCATTAAGCTTTCCTGCGTGCTCTGATGGCATTTGACTCCCAGCTGTTGCCGTGTGTTTTCTCGTCTGTCAGTCGTCTGCTTCTCCGACAGCGCATAAATTCCTCCGGAAAATTCTGTTACTTGTATGTAAAACTAGTCGACGTGTATGAGACGGAGGAGATTTGGCATGTGGCTGGACACTCAACAAGTGCAAAGCATGTTTCACGTACATTTATGCTGCTGTGTTTGATCACGAGGCTGTCTTTTGCCTCTGTTACCCATGTGAAAGGCTCAGATATTGCACAAATGGTTTATGCAGCTAGATATTCAGTCCTGGATGCAAGGCATCTCGAAGGGCTCGCTTATCTTTGCTTATCACCAGTCGTTGTGTGATCGTATATTAGGACACACACTCATCAACTTTTAACAGCTGTGACATTTGCGTGCAACTGTATAAAAAAACAGTGTCCTTGTTTTATCCTTACGGGTTTTATTATAGAATGGATGACTGAACTCTTAATTTGCCCGCGGTCGACTTGTGCACGTTTATCAATGAAGTCTGCATGGTATTTTAATGATGTGGGTGGATTGTTGTGCAGATTACTACCAGATTATCACATACTCCCATACTTCACAATTATTGTTTTGTCATCGTAGTTAGCAGAAACAAGCATTCCCATGAAGATCCGAAACTATCCCGAATGCCAGACCTTTTGCTTTAACTATCAAAATGCCCATAGTGTTAGTCAGCACCCACAGTCAAAGGTCAGACCTCACCTGGTTTGCTTCTTAATCACCCTGTAAATGCAAACCAAGCTGTCTGCATTGAGTGTATCTGTGCATGCAGCTGTAGAAGATGTTTGAGTTTTCATATTCCGGTTTAGCAGAACGAGAGTTTAATTTTACATATTGCTCAGAAATACACTGAAATATTCTGGGAATTGTTCTGCTATTGCAATTTCAGTGTTTCAAGGACTGATACTAAAGATGCTCCGTGTATAGTTTTTTAATGTTCATCTTGTTGCAAAGCTTCTATTCTCCATCACTGCAAATAATTTAGACCCGGCTGCTACTCGAAAAATTGTGTTTTTTGACGCAATAACACGTCGTAACAACTATGTACAGTACAGCACTGAATTATTTGGTATAGCGGAGTAATACCATTTTGCGGTTGTTGTTTGCTAGATTGCAGTGTATGCATGCCTCTTACATATTGCGTGCAGGGAAGTATGAATCACGCCATACCCACTGTAAGATTTGTTCCTTTGAGCATTATGATAGTTATAGTAGCCATCAAATATTATTACTTAATAAGCATTGTCGATGTTAAGTTCTGCTCACAACTAACATTGTTGTGCAGGCTCAGAGTCAGAGCTCCTGTTTTTGCATGTTCTGGGCAATTAATGAATAGACATTTTTAGCATGATGATTCTTAGCTATTTCACCTCAGATTCAAGTGAACAGTGTTAGTGACTTTTTTTTAATCTTTTTTCTTAAACAACCTTGAGGTTCAGATCAAAAGCCTGACTAGTTGTAAAGGAAGTAACGGGAAGATTACACATCTGTTTATTATCACTGTAACAATTTACAAGTCTGAATAGGAGGATGTGTCACAGCTTCTCTTTAAAGGTGGTTTTAGCCTGCAGTGGTCTTTGAAAAATCTGTTACCCAATGGTTTAAAAACAAGGCAACTATGTCTCTGAGGTCTTATTGTGTTCTCTGTATGTGTATGGCGCTTGTGGCACATTCAGCTATATTTGAAGAAAAATTATTTTGTCAACAGACTAGGATTTAACTTTAATATCAATGTTTAAACTAATATTGGCATTTCATCTCTGTATCACAGAATATGCTCAGCTGGGATGTGATAGTGAGTTCTTGATTAAATAGAATAATAACATGACGTGACTAATTTGGATAGATGTCAAAGGTCAGCCAGCGATCATAATGGCTTGAATTTAGAAAGGTTTTCTACTATTTGAATACCAGCACCTCATTAGGAATTCAGTATATGGCCCTTTGCCTAGCCCCGTCTCACTGAGAGGCTTTTTAATTTCTCCCCTTGTTGAAGTGATTATTCAAATGGCCATCCGTGAGGTGCAGTTACCAGACTCCTGGTGGTAGTTGAGCCTGTGGCAACATGCATACCCATCACAGCCCCCCTTCCTCTCTGCTCTGTAGTTGGACAGCACCCAACAGGTACCCTCTGTGGCAAACCCTATTAGACCACCCCATCTCACCCCTCAGGCTGACAACCTTTTGTGTAATGCGATTGGCAGATGGCAATTTATTCATGAGGACTCCGATATATTTTTTGGCGTGGTGTAGTGCTGATGCTGTTGGTCACAGGAGTGTGTTAAGTATTTTTATGATGTCTTACTTTTAGTCAAAATCCAAAATGGGCTTCTTTCAATTCCTCTCTGCTGAGGAATGTGAAGTTTACGTTTCTGTCTCTTTAGATCATTGCCTTTAATCTTGCCCGTTGTATTTTTCACCTTGGATGGGCAAAAATAACCCAGAGTTTTCTTTTCATGTCTACAGCTGTTTTCTTTGCACAGATGCGAGGCTGTCTTCTAATGCAGCTCAGTCCAAACGACTGGATAGTTCTAATATAAATTTCTCCCTAAACTCTGCTTATATCCAGTGTGAAGTCTTGCCCTCATGGAAGCTGTGTTGGTGAGAAGGGATCGGCTCAGTCTTCATTAGCAACGTTGTGCAGTACTAGAATGCAGATGAGCTATGAAGCCATTCATCTGTTCAAAATGCCTCCCTGATTCCAATTTGAATCTTGTTTGCAGTCACATTGTGTGAGCCCACTTCTCCATGTTAAAGAAGTCTCTTTATGTGAGAGATCAGAAGGGGATAATTGCACTTAAGTGAACCTCATTTAGTGCTGGCCAGAGCAATTACTGTAACTGCAGTTCTAGTCGTTTTTTGTGGGCCTGGAGCAGCAGTCATTGAATCCCTGTATCTGAGATATCAAATGCTGAATAGAATGACATTGGCATGGCATCATGGGAATGGCAGAACCTTGAATGGATTTTAATTAGGTTTTGCAGGTTTTGCTTGCTTTTTTTCATCTGAAGAAAGGCATAATTAAAAGTGACAATTAGAAATGCATTATTTTAATAATGATTGAAAATAAATGATTCTCAAGGTGTGAACAAATCTAAAATTCTTTCTTCAGGCAAAATCCCCTGGGTTTGAGGGAGATGTTTTACCATTAATGTTATTCAGGAGCCAAATTTTGAGTTTTGCTCAGCTGGGTGCTTTAATCTATTTTTGCTGTAAATTAATGAATTTTTAAAGAGCCCCTCGCTGGATACGGGTGGATGTGGGAATGCAGCACTGGTTCAGTTTTCAAAAGAGCCTCTACTCCACCATCACCCCCACCCCTTCACCACCCACCCTCCTCACGGGAAGGAGAGAGCGAAATTTACTGAAGCACTACACTTTCATTTTTTATTCATCTAGCAATACACTGCCTAGTTCTCCTCATTGCACCTCCTCCCAATCTATTGAGTTGAATCTGTCAGCGAACCCGTCCTATATGCTCCCATTCATGTTCTGGGTTGGAATTGGATGTGGACATGAATCAGTGAGGGAATCCTGTGATGTTTAATTCAACTGGTGCATTCCCTAATGTTATGGGCACATTTGCTCAGATACATGTTTTATCTGAAAGTGTTTAGCAATTTATTTCCCTATACTGACTAATCAGGGACATTTGATCTACAGGGGAACTACTGCACCTACTCATACTAGAGCTTCCTGGGTAAGTTTAAAAAATGTAGGAGAAAAGGGTTGCGGGTGGTGGCTCATCTACTGCATGGTGGTTTCGGTGACTCATTCCAGTCTGGTGGTAGCAGAAAGATTAACAAAGTTTGTGGGCATCACAAATGTTCAGTTGGATCTTATCTTTGCATAAAGTTCTGAATGGCTGAGGTAAATTACCACATACAAATTGTGGTGTGTTTGAAAATAGGCTCTATAAACTAAAATAATGTTGTGATTAATGAGAAGTATGTTTGTTTTTAAAAAAAATGCAACGGATGTAGCTGTGTCATTCCGGATTTCCCTTCCCTAGATGCTAACTAACAATGAATAAGTCCCTGTTCACACATGGCATTAAGTTGCAGCTCTCACTTCTCCGCTTTATATTCAAATGAACATTTTCTGTTTGCATTGCTGTTTTTAACTGGTGGGAGGCAGCAATGCGCTTCCTCTACCTAGTCTGCTGCAAATTAAAAGAAGAACAAATCCAGCAATACAAACTGTATCTATTTCTTGGCATGTTACAGGTAAACCATATGCGTATGGCATATGCTCCGGCTAAACCACCTCTGAATGTGGTCTGAATGGCGCTATAATTATGCCAATAAGCGTGAGTGGATGATGTCCTGGCATCCACCATAATGGGATCACAAATCTAAGTACAGGTGTGAATGCACCAAGGATGTTTTTAAGCATGTAACATCCGGACATGCATATTCTTTTTCAGAGCACTTTGACAGCGAAAGGGGAAGAATCTGGATAAAAGGTTAAAACATTCCCCTGTGGTTCCTCTAATGCTCCTAATACATTACCCACAGTTGATCTACCAGTTTTATTTCAGAGGTTCTGCCAGCTTTGCCATTTTGCCTTACGTATAATTTTTCTAACCTTTGATTGTGCTTGCTTATACTTAATTAGATTATGAAAATGATTATTTCTTCTTGACATCATGAAACCTTTATGCCTTGCTTTCACTGCTTCACCACACTCATCTGTCTACCAGGGGAGTGCCCCTCTCTTTATTCTTCCTTTACTTTTAGAAATTGCCTGGTTCTTCTTCATCTTCTTCTAATGAATTTCTGGCAACCTGGACTGTCCTGCCTGAAGAGTTGGGTCCAACCATATACTGACAAAAAGGAAATCCGCAAGTGAGCAGGCGCGTGAAAGTTTTGCGAGCAGAAAAGCAATGATTGTAGTAGTGAGCTCCAAGATTCAGGCGCTCCTTCTGAGTCTCGAAGGCTGTAATATTGCTGTCTAGGTTTTCGCAGAAAATAAATGCATGCTGACTGTTTGAGTAATGCGCTTTTTGGAATGATTTGCACAGAAAAGCTGTGCGCAACTTGATCTCAGTGCGCCCTCAAAGCATGTCTGTGCATTCACATCTGTAGTTAAAGGTGTCCACTTGTGATCGGATCAACCTGGATGACAAGAACAGAGCCTATGACTGCTTTGATTTGAAAGATACCATATCAAACTAGGGCTGCGCTGAAAAAAAATGTATATTGGCAATACATCAAAACACATCTCATTGCTGATACACGCAGAAACATAATATTTTTACTTAATTTGGCCTGAATTTTAAGTGTTTGAATTTGTGCGATCGGTAAAGCTTTGCCTTCGCTGTCAGAGAATAATACGGAGCAGCTGTTGCAATAAATTCTTTTGGAGGGCTTTGTAGGTCATACTTTAAAATCAATCGCCTCTTCATTGTGATACGTATCGTATCATGAAGCTGTAGGCAATACCCAGCAACATACATAATATCGTACCATATAAAATTGAAAATTGACAAGCTTATATGATTCACACACTTAGGAGATTTTCAAGCTGTGTAGAGACAGGAGAGCTCGCTAAGCTGACACAGATGAAGTAGTAAGAACATAGCTTTCATCATAGTATTTTGTATGTCTTTTAATCACTACAGCAAAAATATAATTCCCTTGCAGGTAAAATTCACTGCAGTGCTAATTTTAGCAGGGATGTGGCATTACTTGAGATTTGAATGAGGAAAATTTGCAACAATAAAGTAGTAGCTTAACAATGCAGCTTGGTCTGTGGACCAACATTTTCAAATGTTACCTTCAGGTCTGTTCTGATCAAAGTTAATAAACATGGTAGTAACAAGTGAAGAGTATGCCGTAAACCAAACTTGACCAAATATTGTAATCTCAATGGAGAGTCGTACAAGGATGGGTAAACAACGGACAATGTGTATAGTTGACGGGAACTTGTCAGCTACAAATTTACAGCCAAGGAGTGTCACTTTTGTTTGTAATGTTTTACTGGAGCAATATTATTATCCTTAAAATAAGTATAATGAAAGTTGCATTCATTTTTAATTTGCAAGGCGTGTTCACAGTGCAGAAATGCAGCAACTGGATGAGAATTTGTCACGTGCTAGAATTGGCAGATTCTGAGGGTCAGGTTTAATTAAGATTTCAGTCCTAAGCCTGCTTAGTGAGGTTAAGTAGTGGAGGAAGTGTTTTACTGCCCATCATTAACGTTCATGCGCTGACAGTAGAAGATGGATCTGCTATCATGAAATCACAGGACAGGGCTATTTCATCAGCCTTGTTTTGCCTTGTGTCAGATTATTATTATGAGCTACTCCATATAGTTTGGGAATCATTTGAATTCAAGTGATTCAGATTCAGCTGTTTCACAATTGGATGTCTCAATTCAATATTGTTAAAAACGGCTAAAAAAACAAATTTGAAGTTTCGTCCGAACATGAACAATTTAAATATTATTCACTATTTATTCAAAGACATCACACACTGTCCTCAGTATCAAAACAAATTCCTCAGACAGCGATAATTCTAGCTTTCAAAACAAGGAAATGTAAAGCGGGGTAATGCTCTCGACAATTTTAGAGTGAAACAACAATGCTGGCCAAGAGTCATGTAATTTAATCTTATCGTCAGCAGTGAATCGACTCTGCCAAGAAAATCAAGTTAATGTCCAACTGACTTGTAGGTATTAAGCTTCAGAAGTATTGCACTTTGCCTAATTGTTTTTCTTTTCTAAAGTAGAAGCTATTGTCTGTTGATGGCTGTCCATCTTTCACATTGTTGTGGCGTTTCTGTAGCTATTCTTGCTCGTGCCGTTGAAAGAGCGCCGCTCAAACAGCAAGTAGCTACATTCACCCTTGTATTATGCCGAATCAAATTTCAATTCCTTTCATATACATTTGTTTTTATGATATCAGACAATGTCAGATTCAACTCGTCGAGCAACCGCTCCATTTAGAAGTGGGAGACTGTGTGTGATGCTCATGATCTGTATGGGCAAGTGCCAGGTTCTGCTGTTAGTTCCAAAGGAGTTGTGGCTGATCTGTTAGACCTGGTAATTTAACAAGCACATAACTCTTGCATATGCCTCATAGGTTTTTACGTGCAATTCTGCTGAGTATGCAGAAGCCTCTCTCTGTTGTCGTCATTAGTCCATATTTATTCTGTGCAAACCTGATGGATTAGCCTTACATGTAGTACTTGGAGTCTTCATCTGTGATTCAGAAAACCCCTAATAGAAGCCAAGGATTCTCTTGCTAAAGTTGGAAGAAATGTAGATCTGTGTGGATCAGGAAACCCACACAAGTGATGACTTGCTCATGCCCCTTCATTCCCACCCCATCTGTCTTCTTGCTCTTGTGAGTAGTGCCTATTGATGACTGCTTTATTTTGTGGCCTCACTTCTTGGTTTTCTTTACCTTTCTCTGTGCCACACTCTCCCATGATCTTCATTTAGTCAACAGCACGTCTGTTGAGAATTCTGAAGAATGCATCTTGTTACTCAGATGAGTCACACTTCCTCTGGCCTGCATGCCTCTCCCCAGGGTGGATGAATGAGAGGGCGGAGGGGTTAGCTGGAGGAGGGGCTAAGTGGCTCAGGCGACATGGTCTCTCTGCCAGTTGCTCAATGTAATTCAGAAATATTAGTGGGTTTGTCACAGAGTCTGAGACGTGTGCCAGCGCCTCAAAAATATGGGTCGTACCTTGGTCATATGTGACTGGCGGCTTTGACGAGGTAGCTTCACATCCTTCAGAAAGTAACTGTTTGGAAATATCAAGCCCAGCCACAAGTCAGCCACTCTGCCAATGTGCTGTGGCTCTGGGAGGAAAGCCCGGGGCCTCAGCTCTGGAAAGGAGTTAGACTGCACCTGCAATCTGAGAAATCTCTCTGTCTTACTGAAAGAAATTTATATGGCGTTATGAAAAGACTGCAGGGAGTTTGTATCCAGTCACATGGCTTAAATGTTCCAGTATAATCTTTGTGTTGAAATGTATGACATTACATACAATTAGGTGAGTAAGACTCCAGTTTTCAATTTTAAATTCGCTAAAATTCTTTATCCATTGTATCACAAATGTTAATACATGTATATAAAACTAATTACCTTTTGTAATACTGGTGAAACTGTATCAGAATAACATTTGGCCCCTCACAACTCACTCTCTGTCTCTCCCATACCTGCTCCTCTTGGTCCCCTGCCAAAATCTATGACTCACAGGAGACAGGGTGACCTACTTTTCAAATCTTTAAGGAGTGCCAGAAGATCTTTTTTTATTTGCAAGACAATACAGTGGGTAAATATGAGTCTATTAAAATGCACTTAATGCATCCGTTTTTGGATTGAAGAACCTAAAGGCTGTGTCAGCATGGCAGCCACCTCAGAGGATTCCCTTCATTATCAAAAGGAGAGAAGATACACTGTGAACGGTTCAGCTCTGATATCTCATTAGAGTTAAACTTAGTTTAAGGCCACACTGGCACTTGTGTAGCAAATTTAACTTATTTAAGGGCTCTTGTTATCCTGCAATGTGAGATTATTATTGTCTATGTGTAGATGAATCATTTATTAAAAGTAGTGTGGAGGCCAAAGCAATATTTTGAAGTCATTTTAGAGTTTTGCCTGTCATTGTAAAGTTTGTACAGGTGGTCTTTAATATTATATGGATAGGGTGGACAATAAAAGTTTGGGTCCAGAGACAGCCATAGGATCGCCAGTTCAAGACTTAGAGCTGTTTTTTGATTGGGAGAAGATGTTGCTTTGCAGCAGATGGAATTTCCTCTCTAATCAGCAATTGCCATGTTCTGGTCGTGTTGTGTGTCGTTGAAGCAGAGACAAGCTGCGCAGTTGAATGCAATGTCTAGGCTGCTCTTTTCTCTTCTACAAAGCTTTGCTGCTTTGATATGTCAGTTTTGTTTTAGTCTGCCGCCTTCGTCTTGACACGATTGGCCCCGCTTGCTCCGACCTCCTGGAAACCCCCCAGCATGCCCGCCCCAGGGTGTGTGTTCAGTCATTTATTCGGCTTCCTCTAAAAGACTGCCATGCATTCACTTCCTTTCTAGTTTTCCTTCTCTTATTAAGATGCAGAAGGCAGAGCAGCGTTTGGGCTGAAAGGCTTAGTGTTGGTTGGTGTGTGTGTGTGTGTGTGTGTGTGGGGGGGGGGGGGGGTGTTAATATGTCAACATGGGGATTTAATGTGCACTGTACAACCTGACCACACTCTGGTTAAATTCTGCAGACATGCTCAGATTTTT
>CAAKHC010004500.1:0-13094 GCA_901007825.1 Macroramphosus scolopax | reverse complement strand
GTGTGTGTGTGTGTGTGTGTGTGTGTGTGTGTGTGTGTGTGTGTGTGTGTGTGTGTGTGTGTGTGTGTGTGTGTGTGTGTGTGTGGGTGTGGGGGGGGGTGTGGGGGGGGGGGGGGGTGTGTGTGTGGGGGGGGGGGGGGTGGGGGGGGGGGGGGGGGGGGGGGGGGGGGGGGTGTTAATATGTCAACATGGGGATTTAATGTGCACTGTACAACCTGACCACACTCTGGTTAAATTCTGCAGACATGCTCAGATTTTTGTCTTTTTGTTTGCGTCCAGTCAAAGTCAGTCCGGAAGATGATTTGACAAAAGTGACTATAATTGGAGAGGCACAGATTAGTCTGGTTGCTGATTGCTGCCTGGGTTTATGCCTGATAATCCCTATTTAGTCCTCCAAAATGAAACCTCTTTTTTTATCTTGTCTGTTCTCCTATGAATTATTTCATGTTTTTGCTCCTTTTTAAGAGGTCCCAGTAGTGAACCACTTTGACCACCGCTCCGGCAATTCTGACAATTGTTTTTTTTTTTAGCCAACATTTGACTTTCGGTGAAAATCCTCCTGGTGTCTCTGTAAAGCTAAAGCATGCACTTGTTCCGTTCAATGGCACACCTTCGTCGAATTTCTGACTGGAGTCTGTTAGAATATTTTACTGGTTTTGTGTTTAACTGAAGTAAGAGGCAGAGCTCGAGGGAGACATCGTTGGTACATTTTCTCTTCATTTTTCATGCACAATATTTGGTCACATAAATATGCTCAGCACCACAACACGTTCTTTGCCACAGGACCACTGATTTGCCTTTCAGTCACAGGACATTCGAATAAAGCCGGAAGATGCTGCAGCTGAAACAATGAATTTTAATTAGCTTTTTAGATGCACGTCAGGGATTTCAATCTCCATAACAATTTGTACATATAAGAAAGTGATGCAAGAAATCCATATAAGAATGGATCAACTATTGGTAAGAATACAAATCTAACATTATAAACATTCTGTAGTCATGCAGCTGAGTTTACATGTTTCAGGTAAATAGCTTTGTAAGGAAATGCACGTTTGTTAAATTTGCACATTTCCGGAATGAACCATTATAATAATCAAAGTTTCATATGAGTTTGAGAGGGTTATTCTTGGCTGTTGTGGTGGCAATAGGGATCGTACAATGTCAAAACTGCCCCAATTGCCACTGTAACCACCTTTGCCGTGTAACCCCTAAGAAAGGTTTTCAAGGTAAAGCCAGGCATTCTCCTTTCTAATCGCAGTGAACCTATTTTGAGGTCATGTTTTTCTTTTTTTGTTTATTTCTCCACAACTGATTGCGGCTTCAAAGTTATCTCACCCTGCAGCCAAGAAGTGTCAAGGTTGTTATTTTTTATTTATATTCATTTATGATACACCTTACCTCTTCTTGATATTTATTTGGTAAGTTTTCTTGCAGTATATCACGTTAAAAGATATGTACGGCAACTCCTTGGTTTGTGTCTGAACTTTATACCCTGTGGGCTTTATTATGTAAAAACAAGTTTACCTTTATATATTATATCTCGTATGTCTACGCAACTTTCTGAGAAATGGATTCTGAAAAGTTTGAACTCCAAAAATAATGTCCAAGTTCTAATTTTTAATTTCCCTTTTATTTTTGCCCTCGAGTGCTCATGACTCAGAGAGGCCTGAGTAAGAATTTCCTTGCTGATATGATGCACCACGATGATCCAAGTTGCAAATTTAGACTGCCCGATTCAGCAGAACGTCGTTGTTAACTTACAGTTTATTTCAATCAAATATGTTTTCTGAATTAAGATCATCTTCTATAGTTTGCAGGTCACTGAGGGTTAGTGCTGCTCTACTAAATATGAGGTCAGTGGAGCCAATTCAGGTCGGGTTTGCTGCTGCCACGGTATAGTCTCTCTGCCCTTCCATTTCACAGTGACTCATGTTGCATGGCACATGATGCACCACTTTCACCGAGTGAGTCATCTTGAACAAAAGCACCCTATTTGAAGGGGACCAAGAACAAAGCGTGGACTTTTTTTGTTTTACATTCAGTTGTGGCTTTCTATTCATTATGGCAAAGTATACAAGTAGGAGCTGACATATTCTTAATGCTAATGATTAAAATTTATGTTGGCATCAGATTATGTTTGGGTTGCACCGGATTGCTTTTCCAACTTGTACTAAAAGTAAAGACCATAAGTTCAAATTCCTATGTCACTCCAATTAAAAAGATAAAACTGCATGGTAGGCCAGTCAATTTCTCAGAAGTATTTCACTTTATGTAGAGGAGAGGTGTAAATCACAAGTTGCATTATGATGCTACATTGATTCTTTTGGCCTACCATCTGTAGATTTTCAGTACTTAAAAATTTTGATACTTGGGGTCAGCAGTCAAAATGAAACAACATGATGACCAACATGCTCACACATTCTAACATCATATAACTTTAACATTAGATTAGTAATTATCAAATTCAGTCGTCATAAGCAGCAAACAGCTTCTTTGCACATAACAGTAGCAACTTAGCAAGGCTTTAATTGGCAGCGTGCATGAAGCCTCCACTGCATGTTGTCACCTGAGGAGTACGAGTGTATACTCCAGAGAGGATGCAGGTTGCATGGTTGACCACGATGTGGACATTAATATAATCACAATATTAATTATAAGTTTAGAGCATTTACTTTTTTCTAATGCACTCTTCATTATACATTTAAAATGTAAGCAGGCCCTCAAGTATTTGCGTATGAAGTCTGTTAGAATTAAAATGATCCTTAATATGAGAGTTTGGTCATCATGCTTTTATGAAGACTGATTAAATTATCAGCCAGCTGTCTCACAAATTGACTGAAGTAAAATCAATAGTTTGGAAGGCTTGGACATGCAAAGCGTGGTATCCTGGGTAGGGATCTCACGGAGGGAATGCAGACTGATGTAACACTAACATCACGGAGGGAGGAAATGTGCTTGAAGGTAGACTTCGGCTTTTAAATTTATTTCCAGCATATAGATATATTTAAACTGAATTCTACGCGGTGTAAATCCTGTCTGAGGTAGTATCTCTGTGTGTGTGTATGTGTGCGTATGGCATACACACATATGAAGCCTGCATTTGTTTGCTGGCTGTGTCTGGGGCCCAAAGTGGAGCTCTTTCTGTCAGATGAGTGAAGCTCTGCAGAGGCAGCCACTGGGAGTTCTGTTTCATCTCCTCTCATGCAGCTCTGGAGCAGACATGCAAATCCGCTTTAATGAGCGCAGTCTGTGTGGTGGTGGCGGGAGGTGTGTGTGTGTGTGTGGGGGGGATGAACTCAGGAATGTAAAGTGGAGAAAGGGAAGGTGAAGGAAAAAGGTGAGACGCCGACAGCCGTAACACATAACAGAGCGGGAGAATCTGAAGGGGTTTAGAAGAGGGTTATGTCAGGAGCGTTGGAAGTGAAAAGAAGACTTCCCTCTCAAATCAAATGTTCATTAGCCCGCTGTGGCTGCTATTTTCCGTTCCCTGTTAAAACACAGAGGTAAAGATGCAAATGGTGCCAATTTAATTAGCCTTATCTTTTATACCAGCAAGACACGGTGCGAGAAAATATAGCACATTGCATCATTCTAATCACTGCTGGCAAACGTGCTGATCCTTTGTGCGGATTCTGTTTAGCACCCTGAAATACTTGTTGATGTACAAGGACGTGAGATTAAACTTTCACTACAAAACATCCAAATCAAATGACACTCCGTTTTGATGAGACGGATCACAGAACTACTTTCAAGATAAAACCACACAGTGATGGAAAATTTAAAGGTAACAAGCTGATTCACAGTGGAAAGCTGACACGTCACTTTCCTGTAGTAGTTTTCGTTCCTCGCTATGCTGAGTTATGCAGAGGGTTAGATGAATTCGGTCAACTGATATAAAGATGCAGTAAGAATATCTCACTTGCCATCAATGCTGCAGTCTGTGAAGTCTGTCATAAACCCCATTAGTACGTGCCGTGATGTCCAATGGCTTTGCAATTGTAATTTTATATACTCATTAAGATTTAAATCCCCAGTCAATGTTGGGATGCTTTGGCCCGTCTCCATCCAATAATGTAAAGCTCTCAAGAATTTTGATGAGCTCCACCGATCGATTGGAGGTTAACAGCCACTTCACATAAGCAGAGACTTAAAATAGATCATTGGGTCTTTAACGCTCTATAACTGCTCACTGGGCAAAGTGGTGGGGCTTATTTCCCATTTAGGCCTAGAAACTAGGATCTAAAAGTCAGGATATGACTCAGATATAAAGAATTGTGACACACATTCATGTGACACATGAAGAAGCAATACACAGACAAGAAAATAATGGAATTTTGTTGTTCCTCATGAGCTTTGTTCTGATGTGCTTGATATTAACTGACTTTTACCAAAGCCGGACTAATATTAGGCTGGAGCAGAAGAAAATGTCAGCTGCCCACACAGATTCTTCACCGTCCTCCTCAGAAATTAAGAGTTCCCCATTGCAAGGTCTGACCTACTACTGTCTGCTGCCTGACAAAACTCAATTGCTGCCTGGCTTCATGTTCACACTGAGGGAGTTCCTGTTTTTCTGATGGGCTGGGCTATCAGAGGGAGTCCCGGGTGGGGATGTCATCGGAGTTCCTCAGTGTGTCGACGGTGGCTTTGTCCATGTGACTATAGAGAAATACTATAGACTATACTAGACTATAGAAGCCAAAAACTCTTGTGTCGGCTGTTATTATGGTTAATTCTCTGGTTTTGCGATCACCTATAGTGGCTCTTGTAAGGCAGTAATCTCACAGTGATGAATATTTTCTTTTCCAGGAGGTATTTTTGACTGCAAAGCTTAAACCAACAATGACTGCTGCTACATTTCCCCTGATCCACACCCAGATAAATAGCAACATTGTCTCCAGGAGACCAAGTTAATTGAAATTATCTGGAGACAAACAAGGTGAAGAGAACAGGTATAGACACCCACAGCTGTCAATTCCACGTGGAAACAAATTTCTGCAGCTAAGGCGTTAGTTTCATGTTTAACTGTTCCCTCCTTAATCAACAGTAAACAAAAACCAAGCCGCTCCACAAGTTACCAAGGAAGTCATCTGGAGAATGCCAAAGGAATTTATTAGCTTGTATATACACAGACAGTGTCTGCTGACGTAAGCCGGCGCTGGTAAACTACAACAGCTGATTGGAAGGGCTGCATGCTCCATTCTGCAGGGCTGCTTAGACTGTTTGGATTGATAATTGATCAGCCGTGATCCCCTGTCCGGTTTGCATGCATATGTTGATGTTTGTGTGGCATGCAGATTACATGTTTGACGGACTTATTAAGTCTTGAAGTGAAAATCTGACACTAACAGGGCTTTCTGGGGCTACAATGTCTCAAGGAGTGCAGGAGATGGATTTCCAAAAAATATGAAACTACTGATCTGTGACCTCTAATCCCTCCAATTTCTTGTGTAATGTTGTGAAACGTCCTGTGCAGAATGCATTATCACTCAGTGGAAAGGTCATAGATTTATGGCAGGTGGCCGCCCCTCTCTTATATCGAAACATTTCTTTCTGACAGTTGTGCATTCGATAGACTCTCATGAGCCGTACATTTGTCACCTTAACGTTCGATTTAATTTCCATGTTTTATGTTCAACATCAAGGCTCAGAGTGGGAGACTACACACAACGCTGTGTTATTATCTGCATGTACAGTTTGGCTCCAGGATAATTTTAAAGAGCCTGTACAGAGGCGCAGTAAACTAGTGAAATCACGCTTGGGAAGTCAAAGAGCAGAGCTTCAACAGCTTAATGATGTGGAGGCATCAAACACCGTGAGAGAAGCTGTTCATTATTTTTGAGACATTAGATACCGATCAATAAGCAAAATGATGCTAATAATATCTATAGCTTTAGCACAGCGCTAAATGAAAGCCGTTTAATATTTACATAAGAAGAACATGAAAGGGAATTGCCAAACTTCAAGCTCTTTGTATTTTCTGGGTTTGACGTGAGTGCCCTGACTGAGTGTAACTAGTTTTGTTGCCGCACCTCTCCGCTCCTTCCCTCAGCTCCAACTTCAGAGCTGCCGATGCTGATCCGCCGTCTAAATTTGAAATTCATGACCTGATTCATGCTCTGTGTAGCACTCTCAGAACATGCATTGCCCACCCAGGTAATTTCTTTAAATCACGCTTGGCTAGCTCTACGTAGGTTCTTTTTAACACATCTGTGTTGCACTTGAAAATGAGGCTCATACATTGATGTTTCCGGGCGAATGACATGCACATATTTAACTATGCCACGTTGTGTCTGAGTTCAATAAGAGGACAAAAAAAATCCTTTGCTGAAACAGTTCTGTTTTTTATTTAGGATACTGTTTTATCTAGATGAATTACATGAGCTGTTAATTAGATGTAATAATCTGTTATTCTAATCACATTTCAAATGTTTTAACATTCTGTTCACTCAGGTTACAGACTTCAGCTCCAATAATCATTATTTCTATTATTGATTGAACTGCTGTTTCTTCTAAAGAAGCCAATGGTTCTCTTTAATAATGTATATTCATAAAGAAGCAGAAAGCCTGTCAAAATCTCTTAAAGCACAAATTAACGTAACACTCCGAAACCCAAACCCCAAAGTAGCAGCCAATCAACACGATTGGCAAGCTGAAGTTAAAAGGAAAAAACTGAAGATTTATTTTCTCTTGTTCCCAACTGAGCGATTGTTTCAGCGATAGATCGAACATCTCTAGTCTTTGTGTGTTTGGCTTTGTGTTTGCTTTGGGCAATGGAGTGAATATCCCTCTGATCTGAGGCATACAGATACGTTTACCTTACGCTCCCTGCTTGCCTCAGAGACTTGCTGAGTATTTAACAGTGACGTTGAACTAGATGTAGCAAATGCATATGAGGATAGGCCTTCAAGACTGTCACCAAAGCACTTGCCCTGCCAGTGCCTTAAGTGGTCTATTTGTGATTCATCAACAGTATCCTTGCTGGCTGCCAGGCTGGCATGGAGTCAGCCTCCCAGGGGGAGTGTGTTAATGCGGGCCCCCAGGCCGTGGGACCAGGGTAATTGGGTTCGCATGGTCTGTGTCAGGGCACCCCTGCCACCTCCAAAACAAAGGCCACCACCCAGACAAGCTGTTCGGGACAGAGAGAAACCCCCATCCCACCCCAAGCCCCCTGATCACTGCACTGATTCACTAGAAAGGCTTATTCAATTACTGGAATGTTGTATGTGTTTTTTTGTTTTGACCTGCAGATTGCAGAATGAGCCTGGTGCTTGTGTTTGCTGCCTTCATCTTTGTTCCTATACTCATGTTATATGTATATAGTTATATGTATATATAATATTTATTTCTTCTGTATCAAGACAGAATTTGTCTGTCTGTTACTGGTCCTCCATTCAGGGGTCATAAACCCTGTTGCTTGCCTTGTGGCCTCTCTAGACAGCCTAAATCGGTTCAGTTGATCCACAGCCAACTCCCAGATCTGCCACTATTCTGATCCCCTGCCCCTCTGCCTGTTCTGCAGCAGGTGGATGCGTTTTTACTTTACCATGTACTTAAAAAAAAACAACTCCTTTTTGTTTAGCACTGACGAATAAGACGAAGGTGTCTCTCTTGCCTTTTTAAGGTTCACTGGGTTTTAAAGATCTCAGGGTTTAGCTTTTCTTTGTTGACAAGTCTGTCTCCTCAGCGTTTAGCTGCCCCACAGCCACAGTTTTGCTCCAGATTGATTGGCAGAATAATTATGGACTTGATTTGTTCAACCACTGACAAGCGGGGTTGAGGGAGAAGGGGAGTAAAAAGAGCATGTATACCATTTTTCTTTATAAAAGCACAGCAGAGAGGCCTGCATGCTTCCCTGCATCTTAAAGCAACTTTAATACAACAGAACCCACAAATAACACTGACACAAAGATTGTACTGTAAAACCAAAGACGCTCTTGCATTCTGTTAGCAGCGAGGGGGCCCTGGTTGGCGCTCGGCTCCGCTGTAGGCTACAATAAGCTGAACAATGTGCTCAGCCGCATGAGCGTCGAAGCGATAATTGACATCCTAAAAATGTACTGGGTTATTAATGCTCTCTTCCTGGGGGTGGTTTCAGCGGAACCATTAAGCCTTTAATTGAGAAGGAAGACTGACATTAAAAGCTGTTGCCCTGACATAGACGTTACCTACTTTTTGTTTTTTAATGAGGATGAGGCTTAGGATAGTTTGCTGCATGATTACTGTCCTCACGTGAAATCACAATACGCAATACAATACGCACTGCTACTTTATTGTCAGAGATCACACACATAGCCCCCTAAGTCCTTTGCCCTAAGGGCTGGAAAAAGTGAAGAGTCCCTCTTGACTGAAGGGCAGGTGAGGAGAGTTCCCGTCCCTCCTTTTCTTTCACCCCCCCTCCCCTTGCAATCGTCAGGAAAACAAGGGCTTCTCCCATGCTGTATATAAAGCCGTTGATATGGAAGGTATGACATAGGTTTCGGTTGAGAGTAAAGATACCAAAGGCTTGTTACCAGGTTACATCACTGTTGTTGTTGTGAGTGCATGTGCCAAATCTTCAGGCATAACAGAGGGAGCACGCTTAGCGATTCCCCTCCCTTTTGCCAAGTTGCCATCACACTACAGGAAGATTCTTGTCATAATAAACACACTCTCTTTTTTTTTTCTCTCGCATGCTCTTCTCTCACTCTCCACACACACACACACCGAAGTCTGGGCATCACTTAACAATCAGATATATAAATATTTATTGTGGTCTGCTTGGATCTTGGTGACATTGTTTTTACTGCAGCGTTCATCACGTCTGCATTTCTGAGGCAGCATTTATTGAAGTGCAACCATCTCGGGTCTTAATGGTTGTGACGGTGTAGCTCAGCAGACAGAAGCGGATGGATGGAGTGTTAGCCATGAAGGATCCATGAATTCAGTAATGGGGATTAATTGTGAAATTTTAAGCTAAGTGCAGGAGAGCACTGGTCTGGTACTTATCAAAAGTCTTGTTTCTGCTAGCGTGTGTGTGTGTGAGCTCAATAGCCTACTCTTTTCTCCGAGAGGAAATGATGACAGTAATGCAGAGGTATTTGAGGGGAAGTTGTTCTAGGTATGCAGCGAGAGGTTCCAGGTAGAAAAAAAAATAGGCTAGCTGTGGCGGGATATTGTATAATTATATAATTTGTGTGCAGGTATGTGCCATTTTATGGGCACCGGAGTTGAAACAGTAGATTGAAAACTCCAATCTGCAAATTTGCTTTTCACATTAGAACAGTAAAATGCTATAATTGACTCTGCCAAGGAGTTTATGTTTTTGCCTGCATTGCTCTGTCCGTATCTCTGAGAGCAGCCTGCTTTTCACCGAGCCTGTTGTAGGGCTGTAGCATGGGCCAATTAAACAATTAAATTTCGAGGCAAGTCTGACCAACACAGAAACATAATTAATTCATTTACATTAGCGTCTGCACCCACCAAGTGCCTGTCTGTCAGCAGGGTTCCACAAAAATTAGCTGTTGTTGAATTTGAATTTTAACAGTGCAGAGGAGCATCTGGGAAGTGACTGCCAGTTAACATACAGAGCGAATGCACTGCGTCTCAGACATCATTAACTTCTGAGGAAACATCACATAGACCTTTATGAAAACAGGCATAATACTAACACTAGGTTTGGTTTAGCTGAATATAGCTAATAGAAAGCTGGGCTATTGGCTGAGTGAACTTCTAGTTCATTTATTTATTTTGGGGCGAAGCTGAACACCCAGAAACCTGTTTGAATGGGAGTTGAAATCCCCTGGATGAATAGATTGAACCTCTCGACAAGTTAAGGCCAGAATATGCCCAAAACAAATTGGTTTGTCTAATTTGACGGATGACCTCGAAAGCAAACCTTTTTTTGTAGCTGATCAAGCTGCCCTCATAAAAAAGATTAGATTTTTGCTTAAATCAGGATAAGGTCAAAGACATCTGTGCTCAAAGACATCTTTCCTTATCTGCATTCATGGTGTTAGAGACTTTTGTGAAGAATGAATGAAGAGACCGAAATTTAAAGTCTGCTAACTTTCCCACCTCCCCACACTGCCGGCTTATGCTCGGTGTGATATTTACATACAAAAATACTCCATACTTGCCATATATCTTAATTAAATTAAGTATCGTCCTCACACTACATCAACCTTTAAGGGAAGTAAGTGCCATTCATTTTAGCATTGTTGTTTTTGAAATATTTATATCTTCGTTGGCCATGTATTTTTCAGGGCTTGCTAAGTATAAACATCAATTTTGCAACGGTGGAAAATGGGGAACAGCCCTGATTTCATGACGCAGTTGCCAACCTGCGTCTGTGTACTTACTTGCCACACATGATGAAGTTGACGTAATCTGCTGTGTCGTGTTGAGTAATCTCTGGTTGTTACTCAGCGTGAATCCTTGAACAAAAGTGGGCCTGGCACATGTGTAATAACCATGCAGTCAGTTCCATTGAACCACTTCTGACTTAGTAGCTAAGACAGAAAACACAATTACTGATTTGCTGTCACTGCTCTGCTGGCAGCAGAAATGTTAAGGCCTGTCACGAACTTGGTAAATTAAGATGTTTCAAAAACGCTTTCAATTTCTCTTTCAGTATCAAATCCACCATTAATCCCCGGAGGATAAAGAAGCTTTGAGTGTTGAATAGAGAATGAATTTGACCAATCCATTTCTCCCTCTCTGCCGTCGAAATTAAAGTTAGACAGAGAGAAAGATTTTTTTTTTTCTCACAGCGGTGACGGTGTCAGAACCCCTCTGTCCTAGAGCCCGAACAAAGCACCTCTGTGTGTGAGGATTCACAGCCGGCTCCCTTTGGGCTTGTAAGCGCAATGTATGATCTCGTCGCCCCAGTCGCTGTTGCCTCTTCTGCTTGATACAGGATCATTGTGCCCTTCACACCTTCCCCCACTGCTCGATCTTCCCTGGCTTTTCTTCATTCTTCTCTCGCCTCCTCCTCAGTACTCCTCTGCCTTCCTCCTGACATTTTACTAAACTCATTCAAACAGTCCTTCCTGATGCGGCAGCAGACTTGCTTGTCCCTCCTCTGTAAATGAGGGTAATGAAGGCAGCAGGGGGGCTGCCTTACTGCCTTAACTGCCTTGCTGTGTTGAGCTTCATCATTCCTGCCACTAGCCAAGGTTGTCTAATTAAGCACGGACTTGGCCCTGCAGATCATGTAGCAGCTGGATCATTAGCGTAGAGGGTCAAATGGCATGCATCTCTGTGTAGCAGGCGGAGCGCCTTTCATCAACCCTTGCCTCTGTCAGCTCACCTCTGGCGGCCACAGAAGTATCTAGCCTGCTTTCTCTTCCTCGCCAGCCCCGTTCAGATTGAGGGTTAAGTGCCAATGTGGATGTTTATGTCAGGGCAATGGGGAGTTAACTTTTCCATACACTTGAACTGAGCTACCAGATATTAGGTGCACTTCGAAATCTAATGCAGACCAGTAAGATAAGATAAGTCTTTATTCGTCCAACCACGGGGAAACTACAGAATTGCAACAGCAAAGTGGATAGTGCAAACAATAAAGGGCCATAAAGAGCAGTGATATTATATATAAATTAGATAGACAGTACAACATTATACAATAGATAATACAGCTTTTTTTGACAGCAGAGCAATGTTGATTAGAATCTGCAATCATTGATATTAAAAGGTGTTGGATGTGATAAATATTTGATACGCTCCACGAAGCAGAAGGCATGTTCTGCATCGGGGAAAATACATGTTTCAGCTTGTTAAGAAGCACCCTGTTTTTTTTAGCAGGTAATGTATAGTAATTGGTCTAAAATCATTTCACATGTACTTTGTGTCCATGCTGTGAATAAGTGAGTTGATCTCTGGATGTGCAGTATTCCATGCAGAGGCAAAGGTATCATCGTAGTGATTACTGCGGAAATGCCTTTTATCAAAGTAGAAAACTGATGATTAAGAGTTTGGTGAATGTTTAATATTACGTGAGCTGTTCAACATCTGCTAATATACTGTAAATCAGCAACTGATGACTAGTTGGAGATTGATTTAAAGGAATGTGCTCATGTTTTTGGGCCCTTTACTTACGTTTCAGATAGATTAATAGCTATGGTCTGTATGTTGGAGTTAAAGATGATAATGACTACCCTTAACTGCTCGCGAGTCACCTTTACTTCAGGTACTTGTTGGAGATGTTTGTCTTTTGAAGGATGAGGAACTGGTCTGTGTTGACAGAGATGTCTGTCATCAGTCGTCTGTTTGTGAGTGCAGACGTTGAGCAATACTGTAGTGTTTGGTATTTATGTTCCAACCTGGGAGCACACATGATCCTATGTGTTAATCAAGGAAGAATAATAATGCGCAGTTGAAACTCGGGCGGCCAAATAACAGTGGACAAGACATTAGTTAATAAGAGTCTTCGTTGAAGAAGTTTTGATCAGTCTGTTGGTTGCAGGAAAACAAAAACAAGAAAAATTCCACACTTCGTCAGTCCCTCACAGACTCTCGCTCCCACTTATCATAACACCGTGTCAATGGGATAACGTATGTGCATGATTTTTCTCCTTATGGATACGGTTCTGTGCACTTGTAGCATCTGCAGGCTTGTTACTACAATTGACCTTTTTTTTTTAAAATATTAAACAAAAAAAGTCTTAAAAACCACACTGTGCGTCAATGTCGATGTTGCGGTGGGCCGCCACAGATAAATCAATGTACAGAAACACTTTATGAGAAACCCCCTCCACCTGGAGTGAGAAGGAGGAGAGATGCTATGGACAGAAGTTGTGTGATGTTTTACTGTGTTGAAAGAAATTAACATAATGTTCAGACAGTCTGCTTGCTTTTTTTTTTCCCCGACACATTCCGAATCATTACTGCTTCTTCTAGTGTCACTGATCGCCTCGCATGTACGCTTGTGACATGCAAATTTAAAATGCTACAGTGTTGGTGTAACACATGAACGCTTACTTTGTGTGACGTTTGATGTTTTGAACTTCATCAGCAAACAGTCTCCTTGTTTGCGGTTCTGACTCATTCAGAGTCAATACCCAGTGCCACTTTTTTTCTCCCTTCCTGCATGCACAAGTAAAACTTACTTTGAAAGG
>CAAKHC010004499.1:8115-21050 GCA_901007825.1 Macroramphosus scolopax | reverse complement strand
AACAGAGATAATTACAATAATGACATGTTCATAATATATTGCTGATACAGCCATTTGTGACAATATGTCTTTTCTAGAAAGGGAAATAAAAGTCAGAATTTAACTTAATTCAGCATTGCCAGACAACTTTGTGAGTTTGAAAGTAAGTTGAAATACTGAATGTAAAGTTAAATATTCAGAAACGATTTATCATGCATGATCACTCAACCTTGTTCAATATATGAGAGAATGAGTCTGGCCAGTGTGACTTTAAGGATGGACTCTCCGTGGCCGGTGCAAGACACGGCACCGCTCAAGTTGTCTGCGTATCCTCCAGAACCTTGTAGAACAGAGAAGGTGAAAACGACCAAGTTATGAAGACGTTTTCACACAATAGTGAACTCAAATGGAGAGAAGATGTTATTTAGAGGGAACTCTAAGGCAGCTGTTAGAGAAAATGTGAGTTCATGACATCTTACCAATGACTGGGGAGTCTCCCACTCTGCCGACCATTTTATGTCTGATCCCTCCAGTTGATGTAGCACATGCAACATTACCAGCACTGTCCACAGCAACGCAACCAACAGTATCATGGGCCCTGAAAAATAATCCACTTGAATATACTGTATACATTCATACAGTAGCTCTGCACAATTCACAGTTCTAAAATGCTTTTATTTATTTTACTGGTCCGTTCTGCAGCTCTTTGGTTCATTCTCTGTCTGATGCTGTTTTAGCTCCTTTCATTTTCAAGCCCCCCCTCCCTCATAATAAGGGGGCTTATTATGAAAAGCATAATAACTCCCCTTTTACTTCTGTGGAAGAAAGGTTTTAATCCATCTACTACAGTATATATATAAGGGAGGAAGTAAATATAAATTATTTTCCCCGATCACATCATGCTGAACTATTTAGGCTGAAAGGAAATAGCCTTGACATTTCTGGGAAATTGAATTCTAGGCAGGAAGTGGTCCACATGAAGTTGAACACTTCGGACACCTACCATTGGGAGTTGAAATCTTCCATTACACCAGTGACATAGTTCTTGTGTTTGTCCCATTCTTTTCTCTCATACTCCGTCACCAGTGTGTTAGTGGGAACTGTGGCCATGCCAATGCTCTCTGCAAACAGGTTTGCACCTCTGTCTGTCAACATGACGTGGTTAGTCTGCGTGTTTCCATGATGGCCAACATGTAAGGGAAAATTATTATTATTCTTGTTGGTAGTTGAACTATTTTTACAGGATTCAAAATGTGCCTTGTGATTGGTCAATGATCCGTGGCATTCTAACAAAAACAAGTTGTTTTAAGAAATCACCTTTTCCATCACCGCCCGTGCCAGTGAAACCGGGTTGGCAATGTTCTTCACTGAAGAAACGGCGCCGCAGCCAAGTGTCGTTCCTTCCATGATGATGGCATCCAGCTCCACTTCGCCATCCGTATTCAGGGCGGCTCCGTGGCCTATGAGTAGACGTCACATTCTAAAACTGAAACAGCTCATACAAATTACGGACTCAACGCTGATATCAACAAAATCAAATGCTATGCTTGTCAGTCAGTTCTCTTGAATCACCTGCTGAAGTCAAAAGACCTTAACCAAAACATTTCTAGCTCATTTAAATTATATTTTCTGTTTATTTTTTGAGTCTATATTAGCATGATTAGCATCTCCTTCTTCAGCAGTTTACATTGTTCTTGTTAAGAAGGAAATCTCAGTTGATTAAAAAGTGGTTTCTATTTAACTCGTTCATCTTATTTAGGGAGGAAATACAGTTCAGGCAGAGGGTGTCTTAAAGACCTGATCTAAAATGTAGATGAGATTCTGGAGAGACTCCCTCCAAGATTAACCAGGATCCCATAGCGAGTCCGATATAAGCTGCCCTCTTCCAGCAGCAGGTGATGGGGTGGATGTCAGCATCAGCACCAGCAGAGGGAAACAGTGTGCTGCAGTTAAAGCTGCTGTGTCAACAGGTGAAGCAGGTTGGAAAAGAGACTCAGCAATGAGGGTGTCAGTGTATATAAAGATGTCCAAGAGGTCAGTGACTGAATGTCTGGATGGGCCCCATGTTTCATTAGTTGAATGTCTACATACTTGGTGGTGAGAAGTATTCTGCTCACCTGCATTAAACACGTGGTTATCCTCCATCGCCCTGACAGCAGCCTCCACAGCATCCAGCGCGCTGCCTCCGCTCTTCAGCACAGAAAAGCCTTCACACGCTGCGGCCTTCACTCCACTAACGGAGGCCTCGGCCAGCTCATCCGGTATCGACCACGCTCCACCGTGCACCACGATGACAGCTGACATCTCTGTAATCCTGCAGGAAAAGCAGTTCATGGAGTCTCGAACAAATCACGGCTGAGAGAAAAGTTGCTTATAAATCTGAATAGTCTTCTCTGTGCAGTCCGGGCTTAGTTTCACTTCACCAAAGACCTTCAATCAACACTTAATTTGTGACGCTCCATTTAATGCAACATGTCAGAGAAGGAGGGCAAAACTCAATGCCATGCACAATTTATCAAATACAATCGGTAAATTGCTTTTGAATAATCATAATAATAATAATAATAAAGACAGTCACACAATCTTTGCAACTTCGAAATAAGTGCGTCGTTACATTTGTGTCGAAATCTGTTGCAACCACCGCAGCCTGCAAACAGTCGACAGTTAATGTGCTCATCAGTTGTTTACAAGGATCGACGTGTACTACTGGTGATGCAACATCTGAGTTTACTAAACTTACGTTTCCTCTGGTTTGCACTCTCCTTCTGCCGCGGTGAGTCGCTCCGCCATAGTCACGTGGTTCATTAACAGTGGAGGTTCAAACCTGACGTCACGTGCTCCAGTCTGCAAGTGTCAAAGGTATCAATGTTTATAGTAAGTTTACTGATGATGGTAAATGTATTTATTAATGTGCATGAAGGTAAACATTTGATCCAGACACTGGAATTAACTCACTATTTGGGTATACATATATATATATATATATTACAAACAATATAACAAGGGTCAAATTAACATGTCATAGAAAAGACTCATCTGGTTCAGAGAATTAGTTATTTCTAATCAACGAGCTGTTTCAAATAAATGTATAGATTATAATTATTATTATTATTATTGTCATTATTGTTATAGTGTTTGTTGTTGTTATATTCATCCTTGCACTTTGCGTCATTGCTTCGTTATTGTTACAAACTTCATTATTTATTTTTCACATGCATGCATTTATTCTTATAAATGTACCTAGCACCGTTTAACTTTGCTTTGTACTCCTTGTTTTAACTGTACATCGACTCTGTGTAAGTACAGCGAAACCAATAAAATATCAGAGTGTAAGTCCTTGTTTATGTACCAATACTTGGCCAATAGAGCTAAATCTGATTCAGTGTACTGAGTTTTAAGGGCAGTATATAAACACAATGCCCAAAGTATTAAGTAGTATTATTACACATTAACTATTTAACAATGGCTGCTACAACAACAAACACAAAACACAGAACTTTATTTTTTCAGTGTATGTGTTATTGATGTATACTTAGTTTATTTTGAAAACACAGTTTGAAGAAGTGAACGCCTGTCACAAAGATAGTCAGCAGAGCTCTTCTACAGTGGACAGGTTGAGGCAACGCAGTGGAATCTGAAGCATTTCAGACTGCTCAGTTTAATTATTTATTGTGCAAACAATAAATAAACACAAACAATTTCATAACCATCCCCCTCACATGTCCCTCATTATGAACTACAGAGCCAGTAGACTGGGACTCTTTGTTCCAATAGGATAATGCAAATAAATATTGTTCATTAGTCTACAATAACAGAGTCTCACTGATCAGAATTACAAATAAAAGACACAAACGTTTCAAATAAAGAGTAAGCCTTTCAAAAAATACATTTAAAAACATGTGAAATCCTTCAGAAAACTGAAGAGAAATGTGCACCGCTGCGCTTTGACCACTAGAGAGCTGTACGATTCCATCAGATGTACTTAAATTTGACTGTTTGTCCTCTATCCCAGAGTCACAAGCTGACAAACCTTCTTTATGTATTTGGTTCAGTCTGAAGTTGTCGGATATCAAAGAGCAACATTCGTCTTCATTGGCTCAGTTGTTGAGTGTCTGAGTTCAACAGAAGACCTTCGTCCGACTGTCTGGAAAAGAAGACAGAATATCCCAGATACAGGCGCTGCCCAAAACCAGCAGCCAGGAGTCAGTCAACATTGTATGGGATTCAATTTAGGGAGCTGATAGAGTGTCCATCATATGTCTATTGATCAAATGATGTAATAATGATCCATAGGTTCATAGGGGATCCTTTAATCTCCCTAAAAAAAAACGATACACGACACAACACTCACCTTAAATCCAAAGACATTTTCCATGTCACACAAATTAGCATTTAGAATGAAATTATGACATTTACCCGTAATATCAGGTCTTTACCTGTTGTAGAACGCATCTGAAAGTAGATGTACTTCACAATAACACATCTGAATAAATGGGTGGATAAACATTTGTATTCCGTCAACAGCAACGTCTGAAATTCTTCCAGTGTTTGTGATTCTGATCAATGCAGCCGGAATCAAGTCTAAAGGTCAAGCAGACAAGAGCCGGCCGTTCACTGTCCTCATCTGCCTCTTCAAAACTCATTTGTCACTAAGTAATGAGTTTTGAAGAGGCAGTAGACTTGATGATTCATATGACTTGAGGATTCTAAATAATAGCTAGCGGACAAGTATTCATCATATTTATGAAACTAGTGACCAAAGACAAGATGAAGCATTAAGAATTCTTTAAACTATTACATTTTTTTTACAAGCAATAAAACTTCCCTGAACGCCCTTATTAAGCACCATTCAGGACATTCTTTATGATTTAGAGAACAAGAGTTGATTATTTTATCTAAACACAATATCTTGTCTCTTATGTGGCCTGTAATTGATCTTTAATGTTATCAGGAGCTGCAGCTCGGATCTTTTCTAGCCAACAGAAAGTAAGGTTGGCTGCTCAAATATTGTATTAATATACTTAGAAAAAAGCCGTCCTCGTGTGATTAATCATTATATTGAGATTTGAAAATAATTGCATTGGGATGAGGGTTAAAGGATCATTAAGCAAAAGAGAAAAACATACATCAACTAAAGTAAAAAGCAAACAGCAAACAAGAAATGAGAGCATTGATATTGCATCCCGAGCACTGTTAAAACTCACATTATATATCCTCAGCGTAGTGGGACAGAATCCCCAGACAGAACAGCAGCTTGAATGTTATTTTGGCTAAACGTATGTATACAAAGATCAGTCAGAGAGAAAGGTAAAAGGAGCAGAATATCTTTTTAACACCAGCTGTGGCGTGGACTGAATGTTCTGCTTCGTCTCACTCAAGATGTCGTAGAGGTGTGTCTCCTGCTCCGGGGCAGTCGGCTGCAGGCGATCTCTTATTTGGCAAGTCACGGCGGTTTCACCAGATAGTTGATAAGGCTTTGCAGTGTTGTGCATCTTCCTGGCAGTGGAGGGCACAGACCTCCACAAAATCCAATGTAAAAATGTTGCATTGAATGGAATTAACTGGTTCTTTATTGGTGCACATGCCCCTCCAACAAGTTTGGTGATAGAGGTTCAGACCGACAGAGACAAACCTTCTTGTCAGAAGTTATCTTAACTACACTGTATTCTGCATGTCCGAGGGGGGTTTGGGGGGGCTCCCTATGATGACTCCATGGCTACGGCCCTGCACTAGTGAAACTCAGGGACTAGAGACCACAACATTTGTCTTGAGCAGAGAAACTAATAGGATGAGAAATGTGAAGAGCAAGTGCAACCTTTTTTTTATTAATTGCCTGTCCAATTGGTTTTGCTCCCAGTGAGGAGAGCTGGTCTGTGTTTCCCAGCAGTGCCAGTCAGTCCCAGAATGTGGCCAATACTGGAGCCGAGGGGCGGGGAGCTGCGCGGGCTGCACATCCACACGGTCTGAGTGGCTGGCGGGGTGCCGAGGAGAGGCAGCAGGCAGCGGCGGCAGCGATGGGCTCACACCTCTGAAGCACAACTCACTCCCAGTGAAGCTGATCGGAGACCCGGGACGACTATTCCTTTTTTTTTTCTTCTTCTTGGAGGTTTCTTTGCTTGCGGCGCTCTTCAACACCGGGAGACCACAGCGACGTTTTTCTAGTTGCATCCCGACGCTCGGCATCCTGTCGCCTCACCTGCACGACCCGCGATCAGGACCACTGTGATAATAATGCACCCAGAAAAGTACTTACCTGAACTGGTGGCCGAGAGAACCACACTGGACCCCTCCTTCGTGCACGCGGTGCGCCTGCTTGCAGAAGGTGAGTCAAGTATATCTGATTCTTCCTTTGTTTACCAGAAACATTCACCTCGTCCCCGTGAGGATCAAACAGGACAGAAGTACAGTGACCCGGTGAAGCAGGGTCCATTATCCTTACTGCTGGCTGTGCATGTCTTTTTGGATGCGATGTAGAACTTTTCAAACGTTTTCCCAACATCAAGCGATGAACTGTAGTGTGCAGAGAAAGTGTGTGTGAAGTCACAGAGACATCTCTGTTCTCCTGTAACTGCCCTCCAAGGTCAAGGACTGGTGCTCCCCCATCATACAATGGAAGTGTTGCAGGGGTGAATGGGGGAAAGGACCAATGAATGATGAAGATGTGCTGTGAGATACAGGATCCTGCCAGCTGTTGTCTGCTCACCAGAGACAGTTCATCACATCAAATTAGTTTATTTTTTTGAATTTGCATATTGTCAGGAAGGACTTGTTTCTAGAAAACTTGACCCCGTCCGTGACTTTTCTCCCATTAAATTTAAACACAAAGCAAATATCATACACTGATTTTTTTTTAACTGAAATGTATTAAAGAAAGCCTTTAATACAGAGAATCCCCTCCTCTTCACATCAGCGCTAACCAATACGTGTCATTAATTTCACAGAGGGGACTAAATGCTAATGAGACAGGTGTTCCGCAGTTTCTCCTTTGACTCCACATCATGTTTTGCAGGGGGAGAATGATCATCTGGAGAATGCAGGACATTAAAATACACAGAGCCTCGGTCTCATTCACAAACTGAGACTGTGTGACTTTAATGGGAAAATTATCACTATAAAGTAAACTTGAGAAGTCAGCTCAGCTTATCCGGAGTAAGGAGGGAGCTTCTGCATTCTGCAGCGTACGTCAATGCCGCTTCCTTTTTCATGCTCCAGCCATTGTAGCACATGGTGATTGTTAATGTGATGTAGGATGCATCGATAAAGTTCACACTCCATCATGGTTAATGGATGAATGGATGATCCCCAAACAGAGGTGCTCCACCTTCATGGGGTCATGGAACACTGTTACAGACAAAACAAAACAATTCTTTATAATATAAAATGACTCATATAATTCTTCCATGCTTTGACTGTTAACTCGTAACAGAAACAACCGGGTCAAATGTCTTAAAGGAAACAAGTGTACCGACGTCAGTCATGTCAAAAAGAGGGATATTTCCAGGGAGAGCTTGTTTAACTTATCAACTTAACTGATACAAATGTTTTTTACAAGGCACAGAGACAGGCAACACTTACGATAAATGGAAGCACCCAGTGCCCGGCTGAAACGTGTTGATGAGACACCTGACAGTCCCGCTCTCTTCACCAACTGGAAGGCAAAACGGTCTCATCTGTCATGCTTTATACTCGATGCCAAATTCATCAAAGACTGACTCACATATCCAGGGTGCAAACAAAAGAGCTTGTTACTTAGGCTGTCAGGCACAATGAGCAGCAGTCAGCATGTGGAAGTGTGATTTTTATGTAATTTGTGTATTTATTTCCCTCAGTTAAAGCAGTTCCTGAGGTGGCCTGTGGTTCATTTCGTGCATAGTTAGGTGTTTGCTTCACTTGCACGCTGTACAATAGAGAGGCTACATAATGTAACAGATAAGCTTCAATTTCAGGGAAAATAATTCACTTTGCAAGGTCAAATCATCCCGCACAACAGGGTACAATCAGTCTAATAACCGTCCGTCTAGTCGGTTCTCATAATATCGACTCTGAAGAGCTTCAGCGTAATCCACCATGATCAGCATGTGAACCACTGGTCCTACGATTAACCACTTGCACGCAGTTTGTTATCATTTTGTCAAGCTCCGCTCGCCTCTGCTGGTGGATAATGCCAAATCATGAATATCAGTCAACAGCAAGACGAACTGCATCAACGGATTTGTAGGTTCACAGCTATTTATCACCCAATAGCGAAGCATGTAATCCGGCATTATTCACATCGTGCACAATTGTAAACACAATAACACAGATTTACTGTTGTCTCAGCTCCGTATTTATGAAATGAATTACTTATGTGTTTAAATTATGTCGCCTCTAACAAACATGTCACTTTCTATGTAAAGCCGCAGACGAAGCTCTTTCAGTCCCCGGACGTTTGAGGAGGGAGATTCTTCTCTCTCAGCTGGAAGTGTGAGCGTCTAGGTGGCAGAAATAACACAGAACATTGGACTGTATTTATTAGCTGTCAACCTGTCTTCCCAGGTTCCAAGAGGATCATATTAATCCCCCCTAAGACTTCCTTACAGGACATAAATTAACCTAATTTAAATTTAGTACGAGCTGTCTGTTCAGGTTCAATCCTTCATGTGTTGAGCAATAATTCTCCACCAACTAAAAAACGGTTGTTTAAAAAGTCTTAATAGAAGTTTAATGGATCCCAGCAGATTGGATGGATAAGCAGGGGAGCATTACCTGCATTTGGCAAGTGTGTTATTTCCATTTTTAGGGTGTGGCGGGAAGTTTCCACACATATAAGTCGCCGTACCCCTTCGCGTCTTGTTTACATCGCCACCGAGCATTTTGACGAGGCGTAGCAGCTGACATGTCCTCACAAGGGCTGGCAGGCACAATGACAAAACAATCAAATCTGTTTGTGTTGGAATGATGGAGGCTTGTCTGAATAAAAGATGAGCGTATATACGGAGGAGGACCAACAGCACAACACATTTCAGGTAAACCATAAGAAAGCAAGAGCGTCAGAAAAACTGAATCTGTAAATGTTACTTAAGGAATTTGGTGATATTGCCAGTTTAAAGGGATTTCGGATCTCATCATCAACCTGTGTAGAATCCTCTCTGCTTTATAGAACTATTTCCTTTGCTTTCTAAAATCTACGCTGGAATAAGTGTATGAGTGTATGAGAAAGTTTCACAGTGATTGAACTAAAACAAATATGGCAGAAACCTTTGCAATGTGCTGTTAAAGTTGTCGTCCGTTAATAACGGAGAGGAATAATTAGACGTTGAAAAGGTTAGCGTCATCAAGAGACGGTAAAGGGAGACATCAGTAGTACTCATGCTGGGAGTTTGAGAGACTTTAAATGTGATTTAAAAGGGTTGCTACTTTTTTTTTGCAATACACAATCACAGTACAAATACACGGGGTTGTATGGACGTCACTGTAATGGAAAATTATATTATATAAAACCTTCTCAGTTACATATTGTCTCAAAATAAAGACCAACTATCAAAAACTAATGACTCAGCATCTGAGATTAACGAGAAACAATATTTTCACATTATCATTAACAACATTATTCTCATTATTATGAGATAATACTCATTATTTTGGTAAAGTATACAAAGTTAATATTTTGAGAAATGTTGAGAGTTTACCACATTTTCAGCTCGCCCATTGTAGAAGTGCCTGCTCAGTGTCCTGCACTGACCTGCCTCGTAGTGACAGATAATAATGTAATAATAATATACGACCCATCAAAAGGACAGAAACATTACATTTCAGGAAGCAAGATATTGCATTACATTTTTGGCATTTAACCGACACTCTTATCAAGTGTGACTTACCATGAGTGTATGAGTACTGTAAGATTAAACTCCAAGGTCGCGAGCATTTCAAACAACAGAAATGAGTTGATGAACCAAAGCTGTAGAACTTTGACAAAAGATAGATAGATATATGATATTACTGTGCCTCTTCAATATTCACATATATCGAGTTGTAAATGAGGATATAAGAGAGAATTTTAAAGTAAAATCAGGGGTGAATACAGAACTAACCATGGCAACGTTAAAAACAATAATAAAAGTCTCCTTGTGTACTGCGATTATATCGGATTTTATTGTGAAACAATTCGGTCGTTAAGAGGCAAAGTTGAAGTGACTGCTGGGGTATTTGATTCTTTAATACACATCCCAACAACTCGGTGCGGTTTGTTTCCTGGCAGCTGTGCCGAGCGGTGCACAATTAGATATCAGACAACACATTAATCAAACCATCGGCAACAGTTTAAGTCCACTGCTCACCAATGCGCAGGAGAAAGGGTGACAGCTGTGTGCACAACACACAGCTGGTAGGTAGCAGAGAGATGGCTTCATGGGCAGGTTTTTAGGTTTTAGGTACATGGTGATGTGTAAAATCAAAGCTCTAATTGTCTCAGTAATCCGGTAGTTAACTGATGAAACACAAGCATGTGCGTTCAGATCGCCTGAGGATTGATGCATTTTTAAGCAGATCATATTAACGCTCAGAACTGTGAGCAGCCACATTGGCATGTTGCATGTCAGTTTACTTAAAGCTGTGAGTTAGCAAGTTGTTGCTCAACCCACACTGAGATTGAACGCAAACTTTATAATAGGCGATATGAAACAAGGCTGTTAAAGGAAAATGAAATCTGAATCTGAGAACATTTCCTGAATTTACAAAAAAACAATTAAGGATTTATACTAATTAAAACCCCTCTAATGATCCAGATTGATTCCCTCCATGAGAGCATGGCCATGGATTTTCATTGCATCTCACCTCCTGTCTCCTCTTGATTCAATGCAATTAACACATTTTATGGACTTCCAGAAAATAAAACAAGAAAAAATGTTATGTGTTTTATGACAAACACATAAAACACGTACAGTTATAATGCCTATTAGAGATACCAAACCTAGACGTATTATCTTTATACCTATCACGAACCCTGTTGTCTGTTTTATATCCTGCAGGCGTTCGAATGAAAAGATAATTATTGAAACCATTATGATTAAATATGTATTATTAGATTGCTTCTTAATACATCATTTGTATGAATAGTAATTGCTTTTTTAAAATCACTTTTCATGGCACATTCTGCAGAGAATCTGAATGCGGGATTATAATTACATTTAAGATTTAATGCTTTATCACAACAGCTTTCTTTAATGCAGCTCCGATAAAATAAACATAAACAGCATGAGACCACACAGTGATGTTTTTCTCCCCGACCCCACGCGTTTACATTTGTCAGTCCAAAGTGGAAAAAGAAATATAATTGCACGTCTTGCGACGTCTATTGTTCACTCGGCAAAGCTGAGCCATTACCACCTCTTTCTTTGTTTGTTATGAACTAGCACTCAGTTATTGGGGAGTAATTAGATTTATTCATTGCTGCTCCCATTGTGAGGTCTGTAGTAGGTGGGTCGGCAGGTAGGTAGAAGAAATCAGTGAATTATTTAGCTGTCTACAGGCTAATGGCAGCACTCTGCAAAGACTTTGTTTATAGCCAATTACTGCAGCTAATGGATATACAGGAAGCCTCTGTCCATGTGTATGTGTGTGTTCCTCGATCACGACCGAAACAAAAAGACCCAGGGACACACGGTTTGGCAAGGAGACGCGTCCCATGCGAACATTGGCTTATTTTTGAAAGAGAACAAAAATTGCCCTGAATGGGAAGAGCACCAATGTTGTGTTTCCCCGAAGCACCGTTAAAACCGGTTTTGATGTTTTTGAAAATGTATTTCTCGTATTTGTTGTTTATATATGAGAATGAAACGAGTCAATTGTTGTTTCTCAAAGTGCATACACTATTTAAAGGTGCAAAAACGGGCATTGCAGTTAGTTGCTGCCTGCTAGTAAAGTTATAATCAGTAATTAGTTCAGTATTTAAAAACCTCCACACTTACATCCATCTGTTTTCTGTACCACTAAACCTTTGGCAGGGTTGCCTGGGAGCTCACGGTGTGCGAGAGGCGGTGTCCCCCCCCTGGACCGGTCACAGTCAATCACAGAGCCGACCAATAGACAGATAACAATTCACACTCACTTTCACACTCGTGAACAAGTTAAAGCCTCCAATGCTCAATCAGTGCTCACCACTGCGCCACTTTAACACAACGTCCTGTTTAGTACCATAAAATGTTGCTGCTGGCTTCAAGTCAGCTGGATATTTTAAGTTAGGAGCCTCACTTTTCAAAACTTTCAAAACAAAGCCACAAAATCTAATGTCTGACTTGCTATTATTGTCAATGGGAACATGTAGATATCTATAGCTGCAGCTGTGAGTCGAATAGCTTATTTATTGATGTTTTTAACAGGCTTCAAACTTGTGTCGCTGCGTGTAGACCAAAGCACATGCAGTGAACCTCCAGCCGCAGAGAGCTGACTGAGCACTTTCTCTTCGTCTCCTAACTTGGGCAGTTTAATTCATCCAGCAGCAGCCCACCTTAACCACTCTTCATTCTTGTCTTCTGAGCAGCTCTTCTGAAGCAGCTCGGGCAATGCAACAGAGGGGCTCAAGAGCACCAGAATAGTCACGGAGTGTTTTACTGATTCAGTTCCCCCAATGATATTTTTATTTGATCCTGTGTGAGAATTGAAACCAGTGACCTTCAAAGCACATTCATGCTTCTCTCATCTTTAGGCTCCCATTGCTCCCTTCACACACATTTGATGCTAGTGAGAATGTTTCTCCACATTTATTCATTGTAAGCCGATTTCCCTCTTTTTTTCTCTCCCTTTGCCTCTCTCTCTCTCTCTCTCTCTCTCTCTCTCTCTCTCTCTCTCTCTCTCTCTCTCTCTCTCTCTCTCTCCCTCCCTCTCTCTTTTGCACAAACACACAATCACCTTGTGGGTTCACTGGCAGGCTGCAGAGCAGAATAAAGGTGTTTCCCATGATGTACTGTCCCCGAGTCGAA
>CAAKHC010004498.1:0-13866 GCA_901007825.1 Macroramphosus scolopax | reverse complement strand
GTCATATGTGTAGTTTAGCAATTGTTAGTGTGCTAATTTACTCATGTTTTGCCTCTCGCTCGTTTGGTTCTCAGCTATATTTGGACACTCTACATGTCAGGCAGTTTATTCTTGGAGTTTCCTCCTCACACACATGGTGTTCTCATCACTTCCTGGTGCCAAGAAGGAAACAACCAGTGTTCAGTCTTATCACATCCAGGGAGGAAGTGAACGGGTTTGACAAATCTAACGTATGGTCGAGGTCATCGTAAATAACGATCCGTCCGGTTTGTCGTGAACGCTCCCCTCTGGATTTATTACAACATTAGCAACACTGTGGAAAGTCGATAGGAAGGTGGCTCCTCTATCATGGATACAATTACCATGATCATTGTTTCAGTGGAGCGTCTGCGCCCTGACTGCTTTCTAATTTAACACTGCAGCAGCTCTGTAATGTATATGGATCATAAAGCCTTGCAAAACATTTCTGTGAAAGACTTTGAATTGGAATAATTTCCGTATCAATACGGATACTAATAATAAAACCTCTTATTTGAGAGTTGTTCACTGCAAATGAATTTAGGCACACGGAGCGTCAAATTTGTATTAAATGGTTTGAATGGCCCTTTTTAATCCCTGTCGTCTGATAGTGTAAACCCTCAATTTATCCTCCGTGTCCAGAGCTGAAAGCAAAACTGAAAATGTTCGCAATTACCAACGAACCAGCTTGACATTATAAAACACACACACACACATACTCACACACACACACATCCCAGCATGTGTTAGAGTAATGGGCGAACAGATTCCCTCAGAACCAGGGCTAATTAGGCTATCTTATTATGAGCCATCCTAGGAATAGTCTCTGCAGGGTACACACGGCAAAGCAATGAGAGAGAGGAGTGTGTGTGTGTGTGAGAGAGAGAGGTTTAACTTAGGAGATTTATATATAGATACAGTATATAGGATGTATCCAAAGGATTTAAAATTACAACTTTTTATCATTGTTTAGATGCTGATATATGTAGCATATAGCCGATATAACCACAACACACAGATTTACTGTAGCTGCCACATCAAGCTTGTGAGGTGCGTCACTACCGTCGCCATCTTGCCCCTGACCCGTATAATAATAGAGACTTATGCGCTGCTGTTGGACGTATTCATGAAAGGGATTATAACTCACATTGTTATAAAGTCATGTATCAATACGATGCTGGCTGATGATGCTCAGAAATGGGGAAGCTAATTGAGGTCGCACATGGTTTGTTTTTTCTTCATGCACAAGTTCATGACCTGCAAGCATGTGTACATATGCTTAGTGATTACGGCAAGTTGAAATGATTTTATAAAAACTTTTCCTC
Organism: Macroramphosus scolopax; assembly: GCA_901007825.1. Classification (NCBI taxonomy): domain Eukaryota; kingdom Metazoa; phylum Chordata; class Actinopteri; order Syngnathiformes; family Centriscidae; genus Macroramphosus; species Macroramphosus scolopax. Next base: position 12,523 of record CAAKHC010004498.1, on the reverse strand, counting down.
AGTCTCTCTCTCTCTCTCTCTACTAATTAATGGCTCTTCAGCACTTTTCAGGATTTCACACTTGAAAGGTGTAAAACTCGGTTGTTGAACATTCTGCTCGTTTCCTCTTCCTGGACACCGACTGACTGAACGCAGTGTGCAGATGCTCAGATTGAAGCATCGTTCTTTCATCCCAGTATTTGATCCAGTGACGCTGATGACCCCCCCGTGACCATGAGATGGTGTCCAGCTGGTCCTGTCTGAATCTTGGTCTGTGCCAGTCGGGGCTAATGAGACAGAAGAGGCTATAAACAGCGCAGGACAGCAGCTGATCCTCCTCTTCACATGTCTCAGAGAGGAGCTCAGATTTATAAACACAGACTCCTGTCACTGACACAAAGGGTTTCATCTTTTTTTTCCTTTTTTTTCTCATCATACTGACTCTACCAGAGGCTGTAATAATGTCTGAATCAGGTCAGCATCTTGAACATTCAGATAGAATTGTACCAATGGTGCAAGTCATTTGCACGGAGATCAAACTAATAACATCTCCACGCTATGTAAATCCATGACACAGACAGTCTGATTCCCGCCCACACGTCAACGTCCATGATCCACTGGTTCTTCAGCGACCTGAGAGGATCACCGTCAAATGCAATTGTGAATTCTGACTGAATTCGTTCAAGCAGATTATTGTTATCATCTTTCTCACAGATATTGTAGTTTCCCCTGCAAAGGACAGCAGCTGTTGCAGCATGTTTTGCCACGTCAATGCGTATCCTCTGTAGTTTTATGAACACGACATGTGTTTTTTGATATTCTTAAAAGTATTTGTACCACACAAGTGACCAGAAGGAACAGACGAAGCAGATTTTTGGCACAATAGTCTGCATCCTTTACGTCCAGATGCTTATGCATATTTAATTTTTTATTTGTTTATGTTAATACAGTGTTGTGGATCAGTGTTGTGTTGCATGTGGCTCATTCATTGCAGCACAACTATCTAAATATTAGCACTCATATGAGGTTCCCTTAAAGGTCTTCAACTGGCTCCATGACAGTTGCAGAAAAAGGGAATATTTAAATGCACATGGAAAATAATACAACAGGCGGCCATTGTAGTTCAACTAGAATAACTTGCTGTACATTTCATCAAGTATGCACTTCATGTGGAATCTCCAGACTTGCATTCACACAGTTGGCCTGAAGTGAGATGTTTTATTTATACGACGGTTCGGCCAAGCAATCTGATTTATTAAAGAAGGGTTCCAACTGTGCTGTTAAGCCCCACAACACACAGCTAGCTGGTTGCCGTGCCAGTTTTGTGGTAACAAGGGAGCTAGTTAGTAATCTCTGGGTCTCTCTTCGGCCTTTGATTCGTACGTATTTACTCTGTTCTGAAGATACTTGCCGTGCACTTTTATCGGCACGTCGGCGCTGCCACTCGGATGCAATATGGATGCAATCCCCAAAGCCACACTTGTATTCACAATCTTCTTCAGCCCAGCCCGCCTTAAAGGGAAGTGTGTCGTCATCAGGCAATATGTTATATCCCTGTGTTCTGATTTTGATCAAATATGTGGTTATTTATATATCTGGGCCCAGTTGGTTCTTTTCTTTTCTGGGTAACGAAGGCCTTGGATGGCGTCTGAATCGTCTTGAGAATCCATCGTTCTCAGTGTTCCTGTTCAACCGTTTCCCGTCTGTTTTCCTGCACCAAGTTAGATGTAGGAAAGCACAAAATCACCGCCAGTTTAAGCCGGTATTTGTCTGTTGTTTTTCATCTAACTTTTTACGAGGCGGCACGCTGAGCTTCAGCAACAAATTCAGAAACAACAGCAACATGTTTGCGTGTGTTTTACAATGAGAGAGGCAACGGAACACTGCACTTAAGTGCTATTGACGGTTCTACTTGTGGATGCAATTTACTTTGCATCACAAAGCAATGATGTTTACAAGGCCAATCCACTAATAAGGCAGAAACACTACAAAGGCCCAAATATAGAAACAACAGAGTTGGATTCAATGGCGCTGCAGGCGCTCTGGTGAGCCTGTTCCTGTTGTGAGTCATTAGTGTTAGTTTTGTGTCTCGATGACGCGGGTGGATGCGGGGGTGACATCAGGGAGGCTGGGCGTTTGGGAGCAGCGTAGCTTGTGTTCCCCCAGACCCTTGTCATCCACTCATTGTCAGCTTAATTCAGCTGTCTGTTGCTACGATACAGCCCGGGAGATGACACTCCAACTAAACATGCAGACAAACAAGCTGTTTTTGTTTTTTTGTTTTTACACAATTTAAATGTCTTGATCACATCACTTGTTTAAGAGTCAAACCAGGATCATTGTGATAATGTTCCCACTGGTTGCTTCCTCTCATACGGAGGATTTGAGGAGGACAGAGTTTGGGGGGATCATCATGATGAACCAGTGCCCTCCGCTCTGGTATTTCCTCTGGTATGTCCAAAGTGGAAGACCGTTCTGTCCAGTGAAGTGAGTCACTATCAGGCAGCAAAAAAGGCACAGCTTTCTCCTTTTCGGTTCCACGTACTCACAGTCACAAGATAACACGGCACTTTCATCACTCAACATTTTGAGAGGTGAACCATGTGCAAAGCTATTTCCTGTCACTTCCAGAAGGATGCAAATGTACCAACGACAACCATCGACTGTGACACATTTGCTGCAACACCTGCACTATGAGAGCGATAGCTGCTTCAGCGAAGTTCTTTACTCGAGTAAAGGTGAGAAAGTCCCTGAAATATACTCAAAAGTATAAATTAGAAAAAATCGGAGATGCGTATCCATGACGGAGAGAGAGAGAGAGGTTGTCGCCTCCAGCAATGATTATTGGTGAATTCATTGCGTCTTGTGGCTCTGGATTATTTACTTACTGGACTGATCCAAGGCGGTTAATCACTTCTGGGTTTATTCCCCCAAACAAAAGTAAAGTCACCTGGAGAAGCTTCTCACAACTCACAAACTCCCGTCACTCAACCGTGTCTTAACCTGCTTTAAGTCCTGTTTGATGAAAATGTGTCATTGTCACGTCTATATTTAATGGAGTCTAATTTTGACACCGAGCCCTATTAATTGAGATCTCCAAAGAGTCCCTCTGTATCTAAAATAAGTAGGATGACCATCATGGAGGTGAAGAGGGACAAAGTAGGCCAAGGACTCTCACAGAAATTAGACTGCGACTCACTGAGGAGCCGTGTCATCCTGGGAAAGAACAGGAAATGGAAGAGAATGTAGGTTAACAATAATGAGATGGAATTACAGGGGAATCGGTGCAGCCCTCCGTAATGTGATCAAGTGAAGGGTCAAGGGTGATGAGATACTCCAGACTTAATCTGATAACAGCTGACCTTTATGAGGATTAGACTTGAGCGCTTAAATACTGAATGTCGGCTTTTAAATCTGACATTAAAGTAAGCCTGTATCCGCTTAAGATTACCAAATTTAAGATTCTCCTTAGTATAAGTAAGAAACCTTGGCCATCATTAGTTTTGTTGACCTGCACTGCCTCCTTGTGGTCATATTGTGAACAGCAGGGACTCAAAAGGGTGAAAAATCAGTGAAAGACAGAAAGTTGAAACGGTTTCAAAAAAAACAGCAGCCCATCTTTATTTACAAGTCCTTACATGACAAAAACCAAACATACAAGTGGCGCACGTTGGGGTGCGCTCAACTCTACAAAGAGGTTCAATGGTGAGAAAGAAACTGGACAAGAGATATAGTAAAAATTCAAAAACAATTCAGTGAAAAATCCTCTTCAGCTAAATAACTCAACTTATTATCAGGAAAGCGATGCAGTTGGAAGTATATGCTGTGTTGAGGTCAACAGGTACAGACAAACAATTAATATATTTGAACCGTAGTATTTGTCTCCGTATTCTGTCTGTACTTCGAATATGAGCAAATCAGTAATTGCAAAAGAAGAACTTGTCGGGGGGCAATCTTAGCAAGACAAAACATCAAGTCCACTGCATACAGCCACACATACATCATCACATTCTTGTTCAAACAAGTTCCAAACAGTAACGTTGCATGCTGTTAAACTACACTTAAAAAGGATTCCCAGTCATGTAGACTTAAATATGACAAAAGGAAAGCGGAGCGAAGCGAGGCGGGCGGAGGCAAAAGTGACAGAACAGCAAGTCTTTCTTTTTGAGAGGGGTCGTTCGTCACAAACATTCAACAGCAAAAAGGGTTATGTTATGCACAGCGGTGTAGATGAGAACATGGAAAGGTAAACAAATATATTGAGAGCACATTAAGGAAGAGCAATGGAAGGCAATGAGAGGTGGGCTAAGTAAAAAAAAAAGACATGGCACTTCACTGACTGACTAAAGGAAAAAATGCAGGCATTTGAATGGACAGTAGATCTGTGGTAAGGCAGAAATAAGAATATCCTTTGTGACTCTTTGTCAAACCTCTATGCAGAATGATGTAAAAACACAGTTATCTTTGCCTCAACTGAAATCCCCTCTTTGATGTCACGCCGTAACAAAACATAAAAGGTGTGTTTGTTCAGCACATGTTAAAAGCCACTACTTTACAGGACATTTGTTTAGTTTCAAGAGACTGGCACAAGCTTGTATCTGTGGTTGCGCAAACTTCAGAGAGTATGTTCACACCGTCAAAAAAAAAAAAAGGTAATTTGTACACCACACCAGTTCACACTTCAAACTATATGATTATTATGTTCTTGCACCTTTTACTGTTAGTTTAAAATAGACTCTGCATCCTGTGGTTCACTGGCTGTCAATCAATCTCAAACAAAAGGGCAGGAATAACGTGCGCTTTTAAAAAGGTGCAACCGGAGCAAGCAACATACGCAATGCTGTTACATTTGCAAGCATTTAGAGCGACGCAAACACGCTGTGACAAGCCACTGTACATCCCTGCATGTACACTGGATTCTTCTCGGTGGTACATACAATATTTTCAAGTATGTTAGAGAACTTGTTACAAAACGGAACTCTTTACTTACATTAGTTATTTGGGGAATTCAAAAGAAAAAGTCTTCGGAACCGTAGGACTATTTTAAACAGGAGGATGGATGAAGCGCTCCTTAAAGGGTCAATACTCAAAGTTCACATATCTGTTAGGTGTTTTTTATATCAGGGCCTGCAATAAACAATGTGTCTTAAAACCTAATGGCCCAGGCTCACAGCAAGTTCATTGACCGCAGTGGAAGCAGTGTGTTCAGGCATCAATCAGAATCAATTAAAACATAAAAAGACTTCAGAGAAAAAAAAAAAGGCTGAATGCAATTTGGGATGCAGCACTCAAACAAAGTGTTGTTATCCAGAGTTGCCTGTTCCCCCTCAGGCAGCTCCAGCACCGTGAAGTTCACATTTGGTTTTGAATATCTGGGACAAAGTGTTTTTTGTTTTAAACTCTGGCAGACAGCATTGCATTGGAGGTCTGATGAGCAGGGTGGAAGTCCATGAGAACATAATCCACAGGCAAAGGCCTAGAATAATTAGAGAAATAAAAACAGCTCAGAGCTCGCAAGTGAGTTAAAACATTCTGAAAGAAAATCTGTTAGTTTGTTTATCCTCCCATTTCAGAGACAGTCTACTTGCCCAAAAATCTTCTCGTAAACATAATAAAAATGTAAATACATTCAATGGCTGAATACAGGAGACGCTAACAAAACAAATGTAGTAATAATCCTGACTTACATGGCGGGATCAGGGAGGGATGATAAACACATGACTGGGTTACTTCCGTTTCGCAGCAGCAGTATCTTCTTCATTCAGGACAAACTTTTTCCTCAGAGCTTCGGAAATCAGTGTGGCTGAGTCCTCTTCTCTCAAGGACGTACAGCCTCTATTGTACCTGCAAGAACACACATAATAAATACAACCTGCACCTCACTACTTGTTCAACTGCTTTGAATCCATTCATGTCATACAGATTACTCATCAAGGCATTTGTACGAACCTGTCTTTGCTCATCTTCATGCGGTTCATGTCCTTCAAAATGTCCATCACATCAGCAAAGCTGGTGGACTTCGACAGAGACACCGTATCCTCCTCCGCCTCGCGGAAGTCCATGCTGGGCCTGTCCAGGTCAAATGTCGCGGATGCCGTCATTGAGACAGGCGGCAGAGGGTCAGGAACCAGCTCTGACACCACAGAGACGACATCTTTCTCATCTTCTTCTTCCTCCTCCTCCTCCTCTTCCTCCTCTGTGACATCACTGATAACAAAGGAGGCAGCAGCTGTGGCAGCCGGCTGGTAGGACGCCGTCTCAAAGGGTGCCATGGAAAAGCTCATACTTGTGTCATCGGGGGACAACAAATCAGGGGTCATCGGGTTGGAGCCTGAAAAGAAAATTACCAAAGCTTTAGAACTGCCACCGCTGACACTCTTACCGACTGGTATTTAAATTACTGGCGATGAATCCAACTCTGAATTTATTGTATTTGCTCATTTCACGAGAAAGCGCTTATTTCGCCAACAGTCAGTTGGATATCCAATGTAATATGCAACACCTCTTTCTTTTTCTGTTCCATGGCCAAATTTCCTCGCCGTGGCAACCCACAAACCTACAGTGGTGTGTTTGGTAACAGTGTTTATATATGACACTTAAAGCTCCTTGTGTACCTCCTTTAGACATCATCTGATTATCTGTTTGGAACGCAGTACGTGACAATACACGGTAAGTTGTCATGACATCGGAGGCCAAACCACAACTGACTAGCAGAGATTATCTTTGGTCACTGACCTACAAACTAATGCGAAGTCATCTTAGTACCAGTGACATTTAAAAGAATCAGGGCACCTGACGTGGCAACTTAAGAATCACAGTCACAAGACGACAGTAACAATGTGGTGAAACAGTCACGAGTCAATAAGGCAATCATAAAGCTATATTCTCAAAGTTCAATTGATCAGTGCGAATGTCATGTTGCTCTGGGATTACCACCGTCCCCCACCCCCAATCTACAGCAAACATGAAGCCAATATAATTCTTGCTTGGGATACCTACCAGAATCAGTTGCGACAATCTTTGCAATCTGCGCCCGGAGCCTGCTGAGCTCATCCTGCAGGGCAGTGGTACGGTTCAGTGCAGTCACCCCGGGCTTCCTCAGCCCCTCCATTCTTTTCCCCTCACGGCGGAAGTTGGGCACAGATGAATTCCTGTGCAGCACCAGGAGAGGCGTGGGTCGCCATTCGTGTTTCAGAGGACGGGAGTCACTCCTGAAAACAAGGGAAGGGGAGGTCATGAAACAGAAGCTTATATTCTAAAAATCTGATGAAATTAAGTCCAGCTTGTAAACTATGTAATATGTCGTAACATGGCTCTTTCCTTTTACCTAAAGGGAAAAGATTGGAAGCAACACAATTCAATCTAGTGCAATCCAACACAAAAGCATTACAATAAATATTAATATATTTGTGAAGTTTATAATATTCAGCTTCATCACCAACTTCGGCAAAGCCTCTCTGGCACAATAACAACAACAGAACATTTCAATCTTCACAAAAACAGGATTCATTAAAGGACTGTTTCTGTAAATTGTACGTTTAAAACAACAAGTGTTGAATTATAGTTAAAGGTGAAATGACAACAGTAGTAGTAGTAGTACATTCATGTGAGAGGGTAAACAACAGAAAAATAATAATATTTAGCAAAATCAGTGAGTCTTGTTTAAAGCACTTCAGGAGAAGTGACCTAATTTCAGCATCTGCCTGTCGAGGGTTGGACTGTATATTTACCGCACTCTGGCATATGTCTCTTCTTCATCTGCAACAATCCATGCAATATCTGCCAAGGTGGGCACGATGGGGCCATCCATGGGTCGAAGAGTGGGCATGCCTGGCAGTTCCTAAACAATACAGGCTAAATTAATGCAATTTATGGCAATAATAGGGTATGTAATTACTACTTAACTATGGTTACTTGCTTTAACTATACAATATGATACATACCTGGAAACATGCCCTTTGCGGAGGTTTGAGTGGAAGCGTGGAACCTATTCTTCTCACAACGCTACGGGTGGATCCATGAGGCTTGTTCTGCCAGATAGGAATAACTTCCTGTAAAATCAATATATAAACCAATAATCTCTGCACAAAATGCACCATCCCCATCCCAGTGCTTGGTGCAAAATAATGTGGGAAAATTACAGTGTGAAGTTGAACATCAACGGCCAGAAAGCAGACTTACTGTTTCTGTTTCCATGGTGATGTCTCAGCACAGGGAAGTTGCACACTCAATGCTGTGTGCCACTAGCAGTGGCTCAAGACGGAGTAGTTCACTGAACAGATGTCACGTTAATCCGACAGCCAAATCTTGGGATATTAATTAGGGATTAGTCAGAGCATCTGTTGACAGGCAGAGGGAGAATTGAAACGCAGCTACACATCGCCCACAAACTTTAAACAAAGAGTTAAGACACACATACATAACCAAACATCATGTTGATAACTGTTTTAGTATTTTTAGTTTCTGTTTAGCAGTGTATTGAGCAAATGAGTGTGGTGGATAATAATAATAATAAAAATGTATGTGACTTAATATTATCAAGTCGAGTAAAATTAGAGGTTTTAGCACTGCTAGAAAATTACAATTTAACACGTAGTTCTTCAATGACGCTATTTCGGTATGTATGAGAACAGCAGCAAAAGCAGACATAAAACAGACAGCTGGTATGCATTGCGAGAAAAATACCCATGTCTTCAAAAACGTTACTAGCCAAACAATCGAATAAATATCTACGACATTATGTAAATAGCGTCGTATTTTGATAAGAAACTAACGTTACATTAACAATCGGCTCTACTTTGAAAATGCTTTCAGATTAGTTAAATTAACCATGAGTTACGTTAGCCATTGGCTTATTTAGCACCAATCAAACTAGATGATCACGACCAGGGAATTAACTTTACCTCTATTTAAGAGTAACGCTGCTCAATTATTTAGCCGGCCGGCTAACTACATGGTAGCAAATACGTGGGGACCTTAAGTTAGCTTTAGCACCGCAACGGCCTCTTGTTGACCTTAACTTGCACAGATCAGCATATTTCAACATGCTTCGCTCATGCTCACAAGATTCAACGAGGACTGTCAGAACACAACTTACGGTTCATGAAGGCTGGCCAATTAAACCATTTACATATTCGAGAGAAGCCCGTTCTCCTCTTCGTCTTTCACTGGAGTTGTGTTTTCGTTATTTACCGGAAACCCTTCATCCTCTTCCGGTGACTTGATTGACTGGACCCTCGTGAACCTTATCAGAACCTTCACAAGGGCGACATCTAGAGGTGGAAGTTAGCAATTCAGAATACAGGACACAGTCGTACAATACAGTCAAGACCTTCCCTATTTCAGTTAGTCAAAATAAGACCGACATTATCCAAATGTTAATGATTTATACACTTGTATTGCGTTTCTGAATTTAATTTGGAATGGAATAAATTACTTTACATTATACACAACTCTGGGAAATATGTGTAGATGGGTATCCACCATAAATGTAATTTGTGATTTTCAATATGGACATTTTTTCAAATGTCTGTTAAAGGAACGATGAAAGTTAAATTCTATATAATAACTGCATATTCAAAGCTTGCCCCATTGTTTTCAGCCTTAGTAAATTGTTTGAGAATACAATATAGTTTACATTTATTTATTCCTGTTTTAATATGTGCCTGATTTTATTTTGTTTATTCCCAAACACAAGATGTATCACCCGCATACACTTCCTGCTTTGTTAAATGTCGGCCGGGCGGGGAGGAACTATCTTGACGATCAAGCCTTTGCAATTCAACCACTGGGCGGGGCTTGAATATTGAACTTGCTCTCGTTGTCTGCAGTGATATCATAACACTGCAATATGAAGACACGCTCAAACGACTCCCACACGTCTCCATCCCCGAACAAGTGACAGGTCAGTAGAGACACTGATCAGTTTACCTGCTGCTCGTATGTATTCTTCAGCTGTTGAGCTGCTCATCTTATATTTCTCCAGCCATTGCAGCAATGTCGGTCATTCTGTAATGTCGTCCTTTTTTTTTTTTTACTTCCTACATGGTGATAAATGTTCAACCAACACTTCCAGGAAGCAATCTGTGGTCATTTATTGAGTAATTCAAGCGCCCTTGAAGGATGCAGCACAAAGCTAGGCTAATCCCGTTGCCCATGTTTCTCCAAAGATGTCAAACAAATCACCACTCAAAAGGGATGTGAGCCCGAGAGGCTTCCTCAGGAGGTAGCCAGATGCATTCCTCTGTTGTGAGTAGTCCTAGGCAATGTCTACATACAGCTGTGCACTGTCAAAAGCCCGGAAATGAGATGCCTGAGCCATTTCAGAGGTTCCAAGGTTAAGAGCAAGACACATTGACTGCAAGCACACTCATACCCACTCATTATATGGATTGATTGACACGTTAATTGAATTGGGAACCTGGCTCCATTAGTCCACTGAATGTCTATCTCCCTTCCTTACAGTGTCAGCAGGAAATCTTTGGAAAATCAGCCCTCATTATATGACTAGTTGCTGTCTTGTGTATAGGTGCTGTAACTGGGGCAAATGGGGAATAAAAGGAGGAGGAAGGATGCCAGCTGAACCTCTCATCCCTCTGCCACTGCAACCGCTGCCAGCGTCAGACTAAGAAAGACAGAGAATGGCTCAGCCTGTGAGGAGGACGGAGTCTCTGGGAGCCATGGACCACGAGCCCCAGAGAGACAAGACCAGGACCAGCTACTTTGGCAATGTTAAGACCAGGTCAGGCTTATGAATACGTGGATTACTGGAAAGCAAACAAAGGCTCTACTCAGACATGTGACAAGTTTGGCTGGTGTTTCCTTCTTAGATTTTAAGTACGTCACAATTCAGTCTTTCATTATTCACTGTTAATGTGATGAAAAGGGGACAGAATTGTAAGTTGCCATTTGTTGTTGCCAGACTACAGTAGGAATTGGAATGTTTAGCACATCCTCCCTCCATCGCAGAGCATCATTTAGGTGAGAGAAGCTGCATGTTGCCAGGAACACACTCCCAGAGCCATCGCTCTGACAGCTTCACTATCAATACATCTTCTCAAACGCTGTTTGATACTGTAATTCACATTAAGAATGCTCTTATAAATGAATCACTCACCACCTGTTGTTAAAGGAATACTCCAACATTGAATTTGTGATATGTCTGAAATAGAGCTCAGTTTTAAATCGTGAATTTGTTTCTCCTTAAGTCGACGCCTGCTGATGGTTAAAGGATCCTTTTAGTTGAATGTCACATGCACAGTAAGATGAACCAAGTTGTCAGGGCTGTATTCTTCTTTACGTGATTTCCTGTTTAGCCTGTTTGCCTTGGAATTTAATTTAATTGCTCTTAATGATTATAATTACACTTTTTAAATTAATGTGCTAATGACTATTCTAACTGGAAATACACTCTGAGACTGCAAATCGGCACCAAATCCAATGAAAAAATGTTTTTTCCGCTGCGTTGAATGAATCTTCCCCCAAAATCTAATGGCTTCTTCCTTTGGCCATATTAAAGCCTCCACTGAGTTCACTCTTGCAGTTTTCCAATTCCGCCTCAAGACCCGTCTCATCTCCACCGTGTTCTCTTAGCTCTGAGCCCCCCTGTCCTTTTGTGCCTGTGTTATATGAGTCTGCTGTAATTCTGTGGGGAACAACACTGTTCTGTTATTCCACAGCACTGATGTTTGTATTGTTATTTACATTAGCACAAATACATTTTGTGTTCTTGAGAATATAATAAATATTGTGTGGTCTCCGGCAGCTCAAACTATGAAGAAATAAGACAAGTGAATTTGTAATTTGTAACACATTTACATACACATGCAGTCAAATGATGAAACGACGGCATCGCGCCTTTTTTTCTACTCCGTCTCTCAGGCTCGGCTCCAAGCTGCCTGCTGGCGTCTCTCAGCCCTCACAGTTCGCTAAGCGGCCATGGGAAACTCAACCTCAGGCCCGAGTGCTGCAGGAACCTGCGGCCGGCAATCAGTGTCAGCACACAGCCATCGACGGCCGGCCTCTCAACCACATCCCCCACATCAGAAACCCCAAACTGCGGCAATACTACCTGCAAGGTACTCTACAGTGTTCGATACCCCTGGGTAGAGCGCGAACAGTTTGCAGTTCCAGTGATGGAAGATGCCTGTTGTCAGTTCCATGTCTTCGTATGAGGATAATGCAACGTGTTGTGGCTGTAACTTTTATGTTTGTAGCTTTATAGTTTTTCATTTAATACCAGCTGTTGATGAGGCACAGCTTCCTCATACGTACTTATGTTTCGTTCAGGATGATTCATCATAGAAATGTGACTTTTTCATTTCTTCCGCTCACAGGAACTTCATGGGATCTGAACAACGCTCCAGTGAAGCAAGAGCAAACGGGTGGATTGTCAGATGACGGCACCAGCTGCAGGGTCAGTCACACAAGTGTTTCTTTGACTTAATTCAGGGGTGCTGCGAGGAACAGAGCTGACGAGACAACTTTGAGAACAGGAGGGGGGTTGGGGGGGGGGGGGGGTTTGGATGTGACGCCCTGCAAATTA
>CAAKHC010004497.1:33542-56067 GCA_901007825.1 Macroramphosus scolopax | reverse complement strand
CTCCTCCCCTCCCCCCCGCCCCTTTTTTTTTTTTTTTTTTTTGTGTCTCCATCATTCTGCTTCAGTTGGGCAGAGGAGCTTTGCCATTTGGGATTTAGGAGAAATTGAATTGAATTATGAAGGAATTTCTTCTGCAGCACGATTGGCATCATTTCCTCCACACAATAGAACATCATTCTCATATCTCGCAGTGTGGGGGAATGAAAATAGGCCCTGCACCATTCTCTCTCTCTCATCCTTTTAAATTGAATTTTTCATATCACAGGGGCACTGAGACATCAGCTGTTTCCTTTAACATGGGCAGAAAACCCATTTCATAATATCTGAGAGACACATGACTGTGATTCAATTGGAAATGTCTGATTTCCATCTCCTGTGCACATACAGTACGCTATATACCTGCACGCGGGTTTGATAAACAGGGCCACATAGGGTTCCTTCAGAATGCTCCAGCAGACTATACTGGAGTTGGTTGGCTTCACAAAAGCCCTCCCTTGTATTGTCAATAAAATACAACATTGTGCTCATAACCTTAGACACTCCTTTCTTTTCACCTGCCTTTGTGAAACAGACGACATTCCTTTAACCACTGACGTCTCCCATTTCACCGTTTTAATTTTACTAGAAGAAAAGAATATGGCTCCCTTGCTGTTTTTTTTTTGTTGCAAAAGCTGGATTTTCCATTTGCAAATTGCACCCACGTTGCTACACAACGCGGCGACGACTGTGGTTATTATTCCCATTCAAGGTTAGGAAACTATGTCGCATGTTGTGCTTTGCTCCTTCGAATGAAAATTCAGAATATTCAGCTTGTTTTACAGGTCAGAGTGACTCTGCTTATTATCTCTGTATAAAAATATAATGATGTAAACTGGACATAATACACATCTGCACACTGAGCATGGGGTTGAAGTGAAACGCAGTCTTTGGGTGCCTCTTCGGTTGTTACTTATTTTAGCTTTAAGCAAATATACTTCTGCATATAATACAGAGGAGCAAAATTAGATTAGTGGTACAGCACATTGCACATCATTTACTATTCTACCCCAATCTGGAGCATCCTGTCATATGACACTTGAAGCCGGCAGATTACTGGAATGATTAAAAAATAGCATTTGTATGATTAATTAATACAAATAAAGCGTCAAAATTGGACTTTGATCTAGATATTTTTTTCGCAGGCTGCCAGAGGAGCGGAAACGGAGACACAATTAACGGCATAAATCGGGGCGTCGGTATCAGCGGTTAATTCCTCAAAGATAAGATGCTTCTTGAACTTTTAAATTGGAAGGTTCAATTCAAAGGATGTGTGATGTCATTAAGACTCAAATCTTATGTCGATACACGTGTGGAATCCTATAATATAATTCAATTCTGCAGGAGTTTTCTTATTATATTATTGGTGTCATACCAGACTTCTTGTGCATTGAATAAACACGTGTTCCATGAACAAGCCTGTTTCTGTGGAAGACGTGACAACAGGGGATTCTTTCTTACAAGGCAGTTAGCAGAGACGGATGCAGGCGCCGGCTTGATCCATAACTGTTCACAAACAGGTCAGTCAAAACACGAATTGCAATCCCGGGCGCACGAGGCAGCGACTCCGAGGGTGAATCTAACTCACCTGTGCCTCTGTTGGAAGCTCCAAAAAAAAAAGTGGAGCAGTAGATGGAAAAGCTTCCCCATCTGCATAAGTACCGTCAGCCCTGTGCACTGGCAATCAGTGAGGCTTGGCTGGATGACAGGGACCTGAAGGCAGAGTGGTGTCAGAAAGCTCCAGGGCATTCACAATGGACTGGGAACTCGGTGCGATGGGGAAGCACAACAGCACTGGGCCACGCTGTCCCATCAGGGATCAGTGGTGCAAAACGGCAACGGCAATAGAGACGCTCCTCCGCCGCTAACTGCTGTCCTTGTTGCTAAGGCGCTACTCGCCCCCAGGCACCTCTTCTTTTATTTCTTTATTCAATCTATACCTTTTTATTAAAATGCAATCTTCAGAACAGAATGTCAGTTATTTAAAAGTGATTAGATTTAACGGTTAAAAATAACCCGTCTGCATCAGCGGCGGTGGGAAAAGAACCACATTCGCAAAGTGGTGGGGCCTTTTTTTTTCTTTTTTTTTTTTCAATATGAAGACAAGATGGCAAGACACATTCCGGGTGAATAATGGAGATGTGTCCTCTCACTCTTAACGCCACAGCAATATCTAGTCTCTGTGCAGAAGCCCTCCATCACGTCTGACAACGTTAGTGACAGAGGTGGTTGATATATATGTATTTGTAGCCGTCCCGGCCAGCGAACGGGGCTAACAGCTCTCTGGACGACACTGTCCTCCAATGAAAAATGACCCGGCTAGCTCTTAAATGCGAGCGCGGAAAAACAACTTATATTGATGTTCAAGTGACAGATGCCATCTAGCGGACGTGATTATTATGACCGCAGGAAATCAAATTGCGTCGATGGACTTTGAAGTGCGGACTCGCATCAATCCCCGGAGGGTCACCTTATATGGTCGTGTGGGTTGAAGGACGTGTTCCCCCGGATGTGACGAACCACACAATCTCATATATGAACACCAGTTTGAGTGTTGCTTAAACTGCACTTACATTCAGGCTAGCAGGCTCTCGTAATCAGTGTTACCGAGACCGTTTACTATTTCAAGCTAATTTATGACTCATAGTTGTGATGTCCCATTGAGAGAAGGAGCGCTGCTCATGAAGTCCATGTTTTTGTTCACATATAGACGTTTGAATTCCATCCAAAGGTGTGTTCATAAGAGAGGCAGACCTTATATATAGGTGATGTGCAAGCCATTCAAATATAGGATGCAATTCATAACGCATGGCTGACTTGTTATTTCAAATTTGAATTGTTCAGGTACTGAAACGTGTTTTTTTCAAACACCATTATGACTATAGAGGATGTGAGGATGCAGAGAGGGAAAATAAAGGCAGAATATATCATTCATACACATGACAGTGTGGAAATAAAGAACATGCATTATGTTCAAAGCAATAAAGAGAAGCAATCTCATCAGTAGTGGCGGGATACTTAGATAAATGCAAGATCTATGTCAGTGAATAGCTTCAGGTAAACATGCACGTAGCATCTTTCCTCCTTGTCTTATTAGCTTAATGCAGTAGTGGATAGCTGGTGAACCGAGGTATAAAGATAATACACCACTTTTGATCTTACAGTGGACCAAATTTAATGAACTTATTACATAATTAAATTACATTTTTAGGCTTTTTGGCATATTAGTGTATCCATGTAAATATTCAAGTGTAAGCTTGTGCTGCTTCAGATCCGTGTGCGGCTGTACGTTGCAGATAAAGTTCCTGGCAGTCAGACAGTAAAAAGGGGTTCTGAATGCTCTGGGAGCCCCAGGTAGGCAGTGGATGATTGGTGTTTATGACGGCTCTAAAATATGTCTTGGTGCCCTCGTAAAGACAGAATCCGGTCGAATCTCTTCACCTGCTTTGGGATTTTAATATTATGTGTATAAATTAGGCCCTTTTAGCTCCGGCTTGGATGGGGTAGTGAATTCAGATGTCATCATAAATGCCCCCCCCCTTTTCATTCCCAGCCCCATAGCTTCTGACTCCTATCCACAATACCCAAACAATCCCACTCGCCCGCCTCCAGTCTCCCAGAATCTAATCCTTCTGCATGTCCCCTCCAGCCAAAGCGCCGTCCTTGTCTGCCTGACCAACTCCCCACTCCTGCTCAGCCTCCCCTTCTATCCTTCTGTCTTGCCACATCCCTGCAGCCCCAAGGCCCTGGCAAAGGATTTATGCTCGGTCTAAAAGGAGAATCTATTTCCCATCTTTGCAGCCTTTCGCTAGTTATCATACCCAGGAAACATGCTGACTCTCTGGAGTGATGCCTTACGGAAAAGTTTAAGCAATAATCCATATTTGAACAACTACATGCTCACATTTAAACAGCCATCGGACGCCTCCAGGAAGGCGCCGCGGGAATATTGTATATAATCTGTCATGTCAGCCACATAAAGGCAAAAAGTTAGATTGTTTAAAACCCCGCCAAAACAATGGCGCGATAATAGAGAATTCATGTTAAGTGCGGTCTGTTATCGCAAAATATGTGTGTGCAAGTGAGTGATGGTAAACAGTGTGTTCTCTGTGTGATAGATAGCAGACTGTTTTTCCAGCTCAACACATAAACAGAGTTCTTGAGTCAGACAGTGCAAACACGCACCAATCAAAGAGCATGTTTAATGGAAAGAAAACAAATGTATTCGTACCCCTCAAATCACCCCCAATTCCCCCCTTTTCCGCCCTGCATGCAAATGATTAGCAGCGTATGGAACCATTGTTTAGTCACGTCTCAAGAAGCTTTTGTTTTGAAAATATTGTTTAAAGTTCCATAAATTGTAGCTGTTGAGTCGAAGGCTGCTTGATGGAGAAGCACTGGTGGAGTAACAGGAAAAAACCGGAATACAAATAATCATTTAGATTTAAAAAAAAAATATGACTTCTTTTTGGGAGGGATGATGGGAGATGAACAGGTTTCTGGAAACATATTGAAGCCCTCTAATGGTATTAAGAACACAGTGTTCAGAGCACTTACCTACACGCTAAAAGCATTTCTCAATATCTGGTGTGTATGTACTAAAAGGATAATGGTTTGAATGATTTCTAGCATGGATTTGTTTGCCAGAAAAGTGGTTGAATGGGAGAAAGCAGAGACCTGCGGTATTGATCCGGGCTGACTTGTACAGCAGAGGCAGGCCCGTTCTGCTGTCTCAGTGCCTTTTTTTTCTACTTTTACAAGAGACGCTCGTGTGTGGGGGGTTGGGAGCGTGATTGCATGTGCACGGCGAGGAGTCATCTTTCTGTTGTCGATCGGCGGTAAGTCGCCATTAGTAAGCTGATCTTTGGCAGCAGAAATGTAATGGTCCCCTAACTGTATTTACACGCCATTCAATTTGATAAAGGGTGTGATCTTAAATCATTTAGTATAATGCGTCACCGCTCCTCTTCAGGCCATCAATTTCTCGATTTCGTCTTTTCTTTCCAGCCGTTAATCGCCAGATCTCGCCGGTAAATAACCAATAAAAGCAGATATTTTCGTTAAACTATATCCTAATGCGAAAACAATAACTGTCACAAATTACATTCTTCTGTTTTGTTCGTCTTGTACCTATTTAGATCTTCTCGGGATTCCTTTTTTCAATTAAATGCAGAAATATAGTCTCGCTTTCTGCTTGGTTAAACATCAAAGGCTGTGTGAAAAGGAGATATTAAAATATGGAGATAGGAAGTAGGGCACTGGGGCTACTGATTAGTACCATCATCATTGTAAAATCTATTTAGCAGAGGCAGATTTACAAATAATCTAACTTTAGTCTGACTAATAATAATAGCAATCGTAAAAATCACTTTGCACAATTCATCGGCGATGAATGTTGTTGTTGTTGTTTGCATCCATATGCATCGTGTGTCTGTTTGCAAGGAAAAAAAGCTCAGCTTGAGTAAATTAGTGACAATAAGGCACATAGCACATCAACATGGCACCATGCATTCTGCGCCTTATTTATAGACACATTAAAGTCTTTGAACATAAACTACGTCCTTACACTAAGCACACGCTGCACACAGGAAGCTGATTGCAATCATCCTTTACGTACGCGGGGCGATTTTTGATATTTAAATTTTGTGCTATAGTGCGAGATATTTAAATAGTGGATGCATCTTATTTTGATTAATTACATCCCTTCTGCGTCGATGCACACTCTCATTATTAACCTCTACACTCCCACCTTATATAATCTGCAGAATGATAATAGTGCAGAAGACTGTTTAATATTTAAGGGTGTTAAATATTTGATGCTATTTTCTGACTTTTGAAGAGTGAACTTTATAAGACCGGGGTTGAAATTTGGGAAAGGTAAGAGTTCCAGCCGGGGCTGCCGCGGTACACGCAGCTGGGCGACTCCCTGAATCTAACAAACACAAAGAAACGAGTCGTTGAGAAATCCTCCCCCTAATGTTAAAGGAACTTGTGGTCTTCTCTTTGTTTCAGCATCCCCATCGGCGAGTGACCTTCTCCACCACCAATCCGGTGCAGGACCTGCAGGACGCCTCTCAGCACAGTTACTATGACAGCGGCTTGGATGAATCTGAGACACCCAGCAGCAAGTCCTCATCTGGTCCTCGCATCGGACCCCTGACCCTGCCTGAGGACCACTACGAGAGAACCACTCCAGATGGCAGCATCGGAGAGAACGAGCATCCTGAAAATGGTACGAAGACAACAACCCTGCGTTGTGTTGTGTTCTCTGTGAATATGTATTTAAAAGGGTTCTTGTGTGTGTGATGGAGCGGTGGGGGGGGGGGGGCTGATCGGCCATTAGAGTGGAAATGTTTTATCGCGTGTGACGTTGAGTTGCTGTCTGCGAAAATGTTATCTGTTTTTAAGCAGATCTGTCTGTGTGGTATCAAGGCCGGAGTTAGCAGTGTCTCCGTCCTCCTCATCAGCAGGGCCTCTGTCAGACACCCGTAATGACCCACTCTCACAAGAGTGCTAATTAAAAAGCCTAACTAATGGAGCATTTGCCCTCTAAATAAATCTGAACCATGACATCTGGGCAGACAGCACTGTGTTTACTCTGAGCGTTTTCCTCGCCTCTAGTTGGACCCGGGATAAACTGCAGCGAAGGCGCTCGGGAGACACATTTCAGAGGCGCAGTAATCAATCCGCAGGCTGAACACTAATGTCCCCAGCATAGGTTGTTAAAAGTAACCAAAACTGTGACTACCACCCTGTGAACTGACGATCATAATAACAGTTCTGCTTCAATTCGCTGCCAAAACATGATGAATCCCCTGTCTGCTAACACACTGATTCACAGTGAGTAGTTCCAGCTATTGTAGTGCATTATGATGTTCATCCCGCCTTAACAAGTGTCTTAATGTATCACTTTATCTTAGGAGCATGAGAGCTTTCCTTGTGCACAGGGTAAATAATAAAGATCTTAGCGCCCTAAACAAACTTGGATTCGTATTAGCAAGAAATTGATTTGTTGTCGATGAACATCGACAGTTACTTCGTCACACTGTTAGTGTTAAAAACCCCTTTGCTCATTAAGCCTGTATCACTAATGAAGACGTTTTTTTAAGGGAGAACTATTTCAATCTAAAGCGCTTTGCGAAGCATCGATCCGATCAAAGGATTCAAATCATTATTGTGTTATTTTTGCATTGTCACCTCTTCACCAAATATTGGACGTCATTAGGGTGAATTATAGTTTATTTATGTCAATGAAGGGCACGGTAATAGGACGGGTGGTGGGTCTGTACAGGAGGATGACTGGTGCTAATGTTGCAGCTCCCTCTGGCCCTGCAGAGGTCAGAGACTGCTTAATATCCCATTTAATAGATGTATTTAGTCATCCCATATACAGGCTAGCTGTTTACAGCCCAGGAGCCAACAGTTGATTATTTCCATCTGCTCCCTGCACCTAGGATGAGTAATATATGCATTCTCTCTCTTTTTTTTCCTTTCTCTCCTCTATTTTTTTGCGGCTGTTTATTGTGCTTTGCCCATCTGCAGAACACAGGGTTTTCTCTGTCAGGCAGGTCGTTCTTTGTTGTCAACAGCAGGAGAGCAAGATTGCGAGTGGAGACGGAGCAGTTAAAGAATGAAAAGATGTCACAAGACGGGGGAGATGTTAGATTGTGACAGGGAGCGGGGACTAAGAGTCTCTGACAAGGAAGCGAAAGCCCATAGGATGAGCACATAGGACGGGGTGATGCAAAGATGATCTGCTAACCGAGGATAGACCTAATTAAAATGTGATTCCCACTTCAGGGAGATAACACAGAGCCCAGATAAAATGAAGGATTAGACAGAAAAATCAAAAGAGACAGGAATTTCTCCCCAGCTCCACCTGAGCAGTGACATGAAGTGATTTTTTTTTATGCGTGTGAGTGACAGAGTGACAGATTGTACCGGTGTGCAGCTTTATTCGTCGCAGTAGAGATGATGATGGTAGGCAAAAAAAAAAAAAAAAAAAAGCACGATGTGTCAGTGCATTTAAGTTGGATAAAAAGTGATATATGAACCCCCGACTGTCAGCCCTTTGCGTTCCCGGGCCCTGAATATATCGAAATGGATGTCTGTTTTGTTTTACAAGTTGAACTTTGACAGCAGAAAAACGGCATTTTAAGAGCATGCAGACAGTCCGTGTTGGGAGGGGGAAGTAGAACAGGATCTATTTTAGAGTTCGGGAGCTATGTGGAAATTATCTCAGTCAAACCTTTACTAGTTTGGACTTTATTCGACCACATCTGGAGTCTGAGCGCTGTGTGAAGTCTTAAAGTAAGTCGACTGATGAAAGAATCTGGATGACTAATAAATCATTAAAAAGCAATTTTCTTTTTGTTTGTTGACGGGTGTTTTGGGATTGTTGCTAGGGACAAACTGGATTATGTGGTCGGATTCCAATATTTGAATTTGGATATCTATGATTATTATATTAACCGATGAAGTATTATAATTATCATTATTGTTTTGTATTGTTATTGTGACACTTGATTTGACTTGAATGGCTCTGCAGGAGTGTTTGATGTTAGTGTTTGTTACCTTGAGAGTATTGTCGCCCCTCGGTGGGAGTTTCACACGCCGGTAGGACCTGGTAGAAACGACGAATGCATCCCAGTGGCCGTGTTGTACATAAACAACAATCACAACCCCGGTAACCTCCCGTCGCTGGTAGACGGGTTGGCAGTTCACAACGGTAAATCCCACAAACAGCGGACTTCCTACCTCAGATTTCACTCTTTGGAGTGTTTGTCTCTGTGTTTGCAAAGATGACGTAGAATTAACAGACGTTAGCCAGAGAAAACCTCCTGTTTATTATCCTTAGTGCTTCGAATACAGCCCGGCTTCCTCACCCTGACTTACCTCGGATGATTCCTCTCACATTCATTTTTTAGCAGAAGTTATATCAGGGCACTTTAAATATAGACCAGCTCTTTATGGTATTACACATACACACCAAGTAACATTATATTCAGGTGAGGATGTGGTAGCTGTGGTATATAGTATTTTGCAAATCCAGTTGCACAAGATCATTCGACTACTGATACTGAATCATTGAGTGGGATCATTGAAATCCATCAGTATCGGCACTCTATCCAATACTGGCTATGATTGGTCCCATCTGCAGCCTCTATCTGTTCCTCTACTTACTGAAGTAGAGATCAACCTTTTCACTTATGCTGCTAGGCTTAGATTCAAACATGCATGGCTCCTCTTTTCCTATGCACGCACAGCTGCTCCCCTCCTCCCACCTTTTACTGTCTCCTTGTCTCCAGGATGTGTTAGAGTGCACTCCGTTTCAGTTCTCCTGCTTGTATTTGTCTCTCTTACGTTCCTGCATGCGACGCGCGCAACGCTCAACTGTTGGGTTAATCTCACAAGAACTGTTTACCCATTTGGATGTGCGTGTGTGTGTGTGTTTTAGTGTGTGTGTGTGTGCACCTGCATGCATATTTGTTTACATCGGAGGATGTGGCATCAAACCCCCAAATCGCTAAATCATTTTGATTACAGTGCTACTTTACTTTAATAGACTCTCATCATAATCACTGAGCTCTGTAATTCTTTTTTTTTTTTTTTTTTTTTTTAAATTAATAGCTTCACACAGTGTGAAAAGTGCTTATCTTGTTTTGTCGCTGTCAAGATGCATGATTTGTCCTCAACAATGAAAGCAGAGGAGGAACGAGGACCGACCTGCTTGTCCATCCACCATGTCTCCGACACCGCTGATCGAATTTGGATTAGAGGAACAAAATACTGCAACAAACATCTACTTTTTAAATACTATTCGCATGAAATAACTGGTGATGTCACCTTTAAATGATCCGTTTCCTTCAAACAGCTCCTTGGTGGGAACAAAGGGATCCGTGGGGTTCTTGAGAGCTGGTTCTTTTATCGCCTTGCCCAAAAACCGCCTGCCCTAAATCCACTGCACTCCCCTTTACATGAGCAGGGAGAACTAGCAAGTCACAAGGGGTAAACTTGTCAAGTAAACTTCCTTAAGGCAGAAAGAGCAGGATTTGTTGGTTGCTGTTTGGGAACAAACCAAAGAGCAAGAGAGAGAGAGATGGTTGAATAAATAGAGGGAGCGGTAGCAGAGAACTCAAGTTGGACAATGGAAACTGTTGGGTGTCTGGGCTGTGACCTCATCACTCCCCACATGCGTTTACATCCAGATGTTGCAGAGTGATGAGCAAATGCCTTAGACCCCCCACCCGGAACCTACAGGTGGATGCTTAGGTGGTGGTGGGGCTCAGAGATTCAGGCAGTGATGCAGGGCAGCAGGGATGTTTGACTGGTCCGTGACGTGGAGATCGGGGTGTGTCACATCTGTACAGCTGTGCAGCTTAATTGATTGCCTGAACTCGCTCGCAGGCGTCGCTCCATTTTCTAATTGTTTCACAGCGGTTGCTTTCTTAAGCACAAACAAAGCCACGCCTCCGCACTGCCCTGGGGAAAGGATTTAACGTGAATGTAAAAAAAAAGCGCACCCTTCATCCTCCTGCCTTCCTTTCTCTGCACACATGTCATTCGTGTGCAGTTAAGCCCCGCCCCCTGTCAAACAGACACACACTGACCTGAATTTGGATGATTTAACTATAGAAGAATTAACTGTATGGCGACATGAGTAATTTATACATGCTGCTGATGTCAGAAGTTTGAATCTGATCCAAATCTTATCATATGATGTCATCATATGCTATTGAATATTTCGCTGATAAACACACTTTAAAGGCTTTTTTTTGGACAAGAAGGGATCCATACAATCTGGCTCCCTTCAAAGAGACTTAATTCCCATCACTAAGATTAACACAAGGTGACATCAGACACCTGTAATTCACTTTAATCCCTGATTTATGTATCTTGGATTGATTTTGTCTTCGGGAATCATTTGGGCGCTTTTTATAGGCCTCTTGCCCTTTTTGGGGGTCACACACTTGACCACCACTTCCATCATGTCCCGTCCAACCAGGACAATAAGCCGTCGTCTGGGGATCAGTGGTTGGGAAATCTGGGCTGTTTTATGAGGGCTAGAACCTCCAGTACACAGGTGGATTGAAGACAGGTACCAAGGTACACACACACACACACACACAAACTCAAGTGACCACAGATGGTGGAATTTTGATGCGGCCGCTCACACAGCATGTGGTCTCCCTGTGCCTTCCTCTGTGCAGACTCTCTGCCATATATTTAGAAGGGTGAGATAAAATGGAATAAATGCCATTTGCATGATAATGAGGCTCTTTAGAAATGCTGTCTGATTTCCCAGCCTCAGATCTCTCAGATGATGCATGTAGTGTCATATATTTGTTCCTTTTGAACTCCTGTCGGGGAGTTTCCTCTGCTTCCAGTATCAGTATCATAAAGGGGACCACTGTTTTTGGCCTTCACCGCTTCGGCACCGCGACTTCCCCTGTTGTGTGTGAACAAAAATAATGATGTGCGAAGCATGAGAAACGTCTCAAAGAAAGGAGATCTGGAGGAAGACAATGTGCAGACTGAGAAGCAGAATGTCAGCCTAATGGGGCTTTTTGTCCTGTGAGTGCCAGCTTGGGCCCCTGCCCGGGTGCCAGTATCGCATGCTGATGCAGGGGTTTGGGTTCCCTCAGACAGATGTCATTGTGTCTAGTCAGACTCCCTGCCCATTAGTGCTCTGAACATGCCATCCTGTACCAGCGCTGCGACCTATGCCAGCCACTGCTGGATGCGCCACCACCCGAGCGGAGGACAGGTCACGGGACTGGCAGTTTGGTGGCGGCGTCCGGGGGAAAAAAAAGTCCTTAGAAGTGGTCCCCCGAGGCAAGTTGTCATGAATAATACGCCTGTAATTTTGAGCTCGTTCTAGCACACACATTGTGCTCGGCTCACATCGGTTGTTACCCCCCACTTGTTTGCAATTTCATTTCAGAGCAAATAGGTCAGTGGAAGATCCTAAGTGGAGCAGAATTAAACTCCCTAACCTGGATTAGGCTATGACACCATGGACAATGATTCACCATCACCCATTTACCAATGATCTTATGGGACAATGCAGATGAATCCAGAATGGAACTGATGATGTGTCAAGGCATCAGGACTTTGGAATGCGTATAGATTTTCTTCGCCCAATTTGAATCCGAAAATGTGCTTCCGCTCGCGCGATCGCCCACAAAGCGACCAACACACTCATCCCCAAACTTTGGCCTCGCGGATCGCGGTGCTTGTCAAATGACTGCAGACAGGGCCGAGCATGTGGATGGAGCAACGCGGGAGGAGAGGAAGTTGCATCAGGGCTCAGACCATTAACCGTAGCAAAGCATGAAAGTGGCTTATTGTCATTTAGAGCGAACTGACATATAATAGTTTCTTTGTGCAAAAAGATTGCAGCCGCATGTGAAATCCAGACGGAACCAGAATAGAAGCCCCGTTATCCCAATAAATCTCCGCCCCTTCAGTTTCATACAACCTTCTTTCACACATTAAAGCGATTTCTCTACAGTTTCATCATTGTGTCCAGATGACTTGGAGACTTTGATAACATCACTGATAATAAAATGCTTGAAATTCATATGGGCTTTATATTTATCTGACCTTCACTTTTTAAACTAACATCTGCATTTTGCATTGCGCTGCTACTATTTACTCGATGTCCATACGCATCTTCATCTATCGGTTATAATATTCTACACAAAAAAAAAAAAAAAAAATCATATAAAAAAACCATTTACTCCAGTGCTAGTTAAATAGTAAAGAAGGAGAAAGCACAAATTATAAATGATTTAGTAGAAAGATTTCTGGAACATTCTCCTGGGACAGTTTTCCAGTCCACTTCAATTTAATTGAGATCTCCACCAGCTACCCGGCTCTTATCCACATGTATATAACATGGACCAAAACCCTGATGAGTATTCTGAATTATTGCCAGACGGAAAAGTACACGCATATAAGCGTACATTAGGCTCCATAAATAGTGCTTTTAACACCATGCTGCCGCAGAAATTTTCCGGGTTTAGCACTAAGCTTGTAAAATGAATGAGTGAGCCATTATGCCTAAGCCAGTATCCCTAAGCTTTAGATGTGCTCTTGTACTGTATTACTCTAACAAAAGTAGATGGCTCTCTGTACTTTGGCAAAAAAACTGGGTAGCCTGCTGCCTGCTCTTGGTATGAACATGGTGTCCGTGTGCTGAAGCAGCAGGTTGCGAGGCGGTAATTTGTGTGTAAATATAGGTTTTGAAAATTTCAAGTTTATAAAGCCATGCAGAGAAAAGAATTCCTAATTAGCCCGGTGTCAACCGCGGCCGTAATAGAGGCCCCTTATAGCGTCCGCTGTCGGGATCCCGGGTTGAAAGTTTAAGGATAATTATGGTGACAGAAAGACAAAGTGGTGGAAGTACTCTCAGCGGGTGTTACCCAGGCTCACCCCAAATGTGATTCGTAGAGCAGGTAGAGCGCTGTGCATCGGGGAGGGGTTGCTGGCGAGGGGCCAGATCCACTTCAACCTCACTTGGTTGGGCAGCTCAAGCCGGCATCAGAGAAAGGCCCCGGGGGTCATCTCTCCATCTTAGTGTGATGGGGACCGAGAGCCGCTGAACCTCCCTCAAACTAGTGTTCTGCCCTTCAATGATGGATGGCACTTGAGGGACTGCGATTGTACTGTACGGGTCAGACATGCGTTTCTGTATTTCCAGCGAGTCACAGAGGAATGAAGTCGCTCTCGCTTTAAGGATTTTCTCACAGCTAGTTGAGGATACCTTCCGAATTGACTGCAGTTCAAGGCCCGTGCAGGGAGAAAAATTCCTCTCCAGCAGCAGTACATTTTCCTTACAAATGGAAATATCCTCCTGTTGAAGGATCAATTCTTAATTTGCAGCCGAGTGTTAACATGGTACATCATGCTGTCAATACTGGAGACGCCTTAAGCTAAATTGAAATGACTTGGATTTGTCTTGCTCAACCTTTAAATCCACGCGTGTTACATTGTTATGCATTTAAGGTGCCATATCTTATATTTTACTGCCCTATTACAATAAAACACCAGACTACCTTTATATGGGAATGCTATATATATATATCTATAGATATATATCATATGAACTTAAAATTGGCTTCCTGGCTTGAGTTTTCCCAAAGGACCCTTTGTTCTCCAGACTAATCCTGACAGACTTTTGCATGATGAAGCTTGTTTTTCTGCTTTAATGAGCGAGTCTTCTTCACCCCTCCGCTGTCGTATCGTGAGTTTCGCTCGTGGCGAACTAAAGAGCTTTAACAAAGACATGTAGATCTTCTTTCCAATCATCGGTCACGGCCACGGGTCTATTTCCACTTAACTAATAATATGGATTGTTTTTCAGTTTCCCCTTCGGGTAACTTCCTCTTGGATGCATGTTGCAAGGCCCCGACACTTGTCACTCGTATTGATGAGCTGTCTACTTTGAAGCTGTATTCTCAGCCGGGATATGAAGTACCCATCGTACGCAGGCACCGAGAAAACAGATGGCGATGCGGAGACGTGTACTTGTTTTTTGTATTTGCTCTATTTTTTTTTCTTCTGTTTTACTGCCTTCCAGGTTTGTTGTTGCTGCTGCATCTTCCTCCCATTTGGTAGCTCTAATCTACGACTAGGTACATTCACATGTCGCAAAACAATACATCCGCTACTGTTCAAAAAATATCATTTAAAGGCAGTCTGCTGTCTGCAGACTACTACGCCGTGTACAGGACCTGACCTAATTTACTCATAAGTTCATTAAAGTTTCATTTCTTTATCCCATAATGTACTGTATGTCCACTTATATTATTCTAATGTGATAAAACATTCATATTTCAGTTGTTTTTAATGCCCTTTTAAGACACAAGGCAGCACTAAAGTGCAGGTGGGGTCTTCTTTAAATGAGCCAAAACACTTGGCCTCACTGAATGTCCCTGCTGTTCGCCCACTGTTACTCCCCTAATAGTAGGACAACAGTGTTATTGTGGTGGGTTGTTATTTATCTGGTATTTTTTTCATTAAAAGGAAGCTGGTTGACCCTTCCAACATACACTCATCCCGTACAAGCGGCTGGTTTCAAGGGATCGGGGCTTCATGCCGATAGGTCGACCCCCTGCAGCCTTCTGTTCCTTTCTTTAAGTCCATATAACATGAAATCCAATGATTATATTTTCAATCATGTTCTTTCTATTGTAGCTGCTAGTGACTGCTAACATGTCTCCAAATGTTTGACTTTGTCGGACTACGTTGGTGTTTGTAAGTACGATATATCTCCTGAATGCATTCATTGCAAGTAATACATTTAATAAAAAAAATATTTTTATCATTGCCTGATCCCAACCTGAGCCGGTCCTCTTGGTCTCTGGTTTGGGGATACGACGTGCGAACAGGTGATAAGTTGATCCGGAACAGGCACGGCCGCGGGCGAGGCTACGTAGCTTCGTCAAAAATGGCCGACGTCGGCCCCGAGTTAACCACATCGTACGCTGCAGACCGCGGAGATCAAAAGGTAGAACCGGCGGAACATTGTGATAACATCCAGATCGAAAAGGGGAGGAAAAGCAACAAAAGGCAGCTGGAAGACATCTGTTTTAAATGTCAATACGATCAATCGGGGGAAAGATGGTGAGCATTAAAGTGGCTGGCGAAGAAAGAGAATCCTGAGTGGAAAACAATTCCTGCTTTGATGATTACAGCTGCAACAGGGAGACTTTGATTTTGCTATTGATGAAAATAAAAGCGGTACACATGTCATTTGCTGCAATTTGAACATATACTTTTAACTGTGGACCTTCAACAAAAGGCGGAAGAAGCTGGTTAAGATATGCAACAACACTTTCACAGCTCCTTTTGGTGCAATTATGGAGTAAAATATTTTCCGCTGAAAGCAATAAAGTGAATTCTGTATAGTGTTAAATTGCTCTTAGAGGCGGCTTAGTATGTGGGAGAAAGATAAATGCACAACAGTAACATATCGTGACCTAAGTAGAAAGAAAGAACTTTACTGTGGGGGTTTGTGGGATATGACATTTACATTAACATTAGGCTGAATACATAGGTTTCCTTTGTTGCAGACGAGAGCATCTTGTAGCTGCTAGTGTGAGGCCATGGAGCGCTGCCACAGCGGTTGAAAGGGCCTCAGAGTTCAAATGTGAAGGCCTAAAAGCTTCAAAAGCTTCAAAGGCATCGGATCAAGAAAGAGACATTCAGACAAGAGGCAAGAAGAAAAAAAACGGGCTCTGAGACAGGAATAGACAAGTGACTCCTCAAGGAAATGTCACAGTAAAAGAGTTGCAGGATAAAATAATATGTCTAATTATCATGACATTATCTCCCATGTTGACGTCCAACCAAATAAAACCTGCATGTGTTGTCTGTCTGCACCTGCAGACACGAACCATGTGCAGGATTTTATTTGCACAAACGGATTCCTCCCTCCTTATTTATTTGAAATCTTCTTTTTTATTTAGTGCGGATGCACTCAAGAGAATATCAATCACTCCGCTGTTGGTTAAAGTGATTTTTTTTTTCATCAGTTCTTGCAACAGGAGCTCTTCACGTCCACTTACACCTGAAAGTCTGCGCGCGAGTCAAGGAGTCCAGCAGCGAGAAGCTTCTGAGCAATTTGAAACAAAGTTTATTCAAACACTTGACGGGGCCCCGTGCTTCTCCTCACCTGTGCAGAATTTACGATGCCGCGAGTAAACCAGCGTATTGAGCGGCCAGTCACAACCCCGCACAACAGGGAGTTTGCTCTGCGATTCTTTGAGCTTTTTCTAATTAAATTACAACAGGATGGGAATTGCAGTGTTTCATATATCTCAGGAGGAGAAGATAAAGCAGTGTGCCCGGGTATAATTATGCTAGCAGGTTGTCATATGGCCGGCCATGAATATATTATATGATTACAGAGAAATTATGATGAAAAAAAAAAGACTTAAGGATCTAGAACGCCTGTGCAGTAATTAGTACCATTATTTCCAGCATCATGTTGTTGTAGTACCTTTGTGCAGTGTTGTTGTATTTTCATTTGCACTATGAATATATTGTCATCATTTATATTTACGCTTACAGGATGGAGCATCCCTGTGTTCAAGGTTAGTCTATTGAATGCAGTGAAGGCTGCAGTATATATTGAAATAAATACCTATACTGGGGGGAAGGAAAAAAAAAGGCACATTTCCAAATTTAGAGCAGGGAACTGATTCCTTTCAAACTCAATTTGCACATTTAACTCTGAGCCCCTAAAGCCCCTATCTGCATGAGTATGTGATTGAATGCAGCCTATAGAGGACGGCTATTTATTATCTGAGCTGACTAATGAAAGATTTTATAAAACAATGTGGCGTTTCTACTGAAGGTAAACAGAACTTTAGGAAGAGTGTGGGTCAACACACTGAATGTCTTAATAGGAGTGGATAGGGAGGTTATCAGGAGAGCTATCATTGCATGTAAGAAGGTATATATACTGTATACACATATATACAGTATATATATGGTTTTTCTTGCATTGGCAGCTGCCGTGAATCAATATTCTCTTGTCAAGGTTCGGGATGCAATTTCCACTCGGTAATTGGCCAGCGAGCCGAACACATTGTGTGGCCAGAGGCATGAAGTTGTTCTCCACACATGCATTTCACGAGCACCTCCGCGTGCAAAGCGAAGACATGATCACAGTACTTACAGAAAGGCAACTGTACCGTCATTTGTCACCGTTTCCTCCCCGGCCCCTCCGCCAATGTTTTTGAATGTGTTTGATCCGAGGATGCCTTTTGTGTGTCACAGTTTATCAAAGCCTTAGTGTTTGGTTGACATATCACACCGCGTATCAACTTCTCAATTGGAAGAGCTGGTGCGTAGCGTGATCTGTCAGCAGGTGCTAAGGTTTTGTCAAAAGCAGTGATTCAAAAAGCAGTCTTCAAATAAAGGAACTCGAAGACAAAATGGTGGATGTCGAGCGAACTGACAGGAGGTGTACCATCACCCACTGAACCATCTATAGCAGCTTCTCCTTGACGTGCTGCTCGCAGACGTGTCCACCCATCAGACTCTGTCAGCGAGCGGCTCGCCTGCTCAGGAAGCCAAACATTCAGACTTTATTTCTTTCAGGGTAACTTTGACACATGAGACGAAAACTTTCACACGCGGAGCCTCATCCTGGGAATCCTCGCCGCTCCCGTCAGTTGTACGGAGGATTGATTGTGACCTTATTTCCACCGAGCTTAAAGGGGGAAACGTGCTGTTGTTTTGTTTCTATAAATCAAACGACCGCTCGCGATAAATGTGAATTAATGTCAGAGGCTTTAGGAATAAACTTTTCCCCCGAAAAAAAAAAAGCTGTCACAGAAAGCAGGTGTTGGCTTCTTTGTATGGGAACAAAGCATGTTTTGGAATAATGCATAAGTGTTATCTACTAAAAAACACCCCGGTATTATAACTACATAGCAAACCGCTGCTTTATCTCACATGTCTCTTTTTGGTATTAGGTGAGATGAAAAAAGCCCCCGAGCTTATATTCTAATCTCACCGGTGCGATGTGAAGGTGCATGCACGAGGTTACAAACTCGCCCATTGTTCTTTTGTATTCCGTTACAATGAGCGGGGAGAATGTGCATGTCAACAAGATGTTTGTGTGCTTGTAGTTGAGTTTCCCTCTCTTTAAAAAGAAAAAAACAAAAAAAAAACTGCACCCCCTCCGGAGAACAGTTTTCGGGTTGCTTCTGCTCTCAGT
Organism: Macroramphosus scolopax; assembly: GCA_901007825.1. Classification (NCBI taxonomy): domain Eukaryota; kingdom Metazoa; phylum Chordata; class Actinopteri; order Syngnathiformes; family Centriscidae; genus Macroramphosus; species Macroramphosus scolopax. The sequence continues at coordinate 37,295 of CAAKHC010004497.1, read as the reverse complement.
GAGAAAGCGTTCTGAGCACTTGAATAACAAAACCTGACATGTCACAGCTGAAGATATACACCCAAAAAAAACTGGTTTCTTGTTGTTCTCCTGCACGGAGCACGACAACCGCGGTAAACATCCACACTCAGTTATTACACTGATAGCCGGCGTTGGACAATAACGTCAGATGTGAGACTATTTCTTGGAACTTCTTTCATCATTTGCCACATAAACTGTTTTGCAGAGCCCACAAATATACCATTAATATCACTCACACACCCCCCTAAACGATGGTAGCTATTTTTTTCACCCCGTTATCCCTCCATGAGCTGCAGGTCTCTCATATTTTTTTCGCCATCGATCATAGCGGTGTGGCACACACGCTAGAAAGCAGCCGGTGGGGAGAAGCAGCATTTGCAATCAAACAGAGAACAGCAGTGTGAAATCTCAGGAAGAGGCAGCTTCCCCCATGCCTGTGGGCAGGGGATCAGACGATGAGGAAGCCTGCCTCAGACACTCAACACCTCCCACTGGCACCCTGATGCAAGCAGCATGCAAACCCACCCCTCACATGTATCTGTCAGCCGGGGGGTTAAGCTCTGTGTATACCCCTACTCTGTAACTGCACTGTGGAGTGCATGTTTTGCTGCTGCAGTCAAGGTGCTTTGCAAACGTTCACAGTGAGTAGTTGCCGTGGTACTGAAAGTGGTAGAAGTCCCTGATTTTCTTTATTTTCTTGCGGGGATGTGTGCTTTCAGCTAGCAGATTGGACTGACTCAATATAAAAGCTACAGGTGCAATCTATCTCCATGTGTGGAGGAGAAGAATTCGAGCATGCAGACAGGAAGAAAGGCAATTGAGTCACGGCTCTTCAAAACCAAATCACAAGCTCTCTAAATCCAGTCAGCCTGCTCTGAACACTGGCTTAATAGGCCTGTGGTTTTGCCTATCTGTGCGCCGTACTCCGCCTCGGCTTCGCCATTCACCGACATGCAAGACTATAAACTCGAGGTGTGTTCCAGACTGTGAGCAGATTTATTTCAGGTAGCTTTAGGTACCTCGGAGAGGAGAAAACAGCTCTGAGTGGGTGAGAAAACACCAATTTCTCCCACTGTGCCCTCGGCTGCTCCTTCACCTCACAGTTGACTCATTTGGTTTCATCTCGTCCACCAAAATATTCAAACTATGATCACCGCGGCAGCGTGTGGGAGTGCGTTTTGATGTTCAAAGCAGGCGATATTGTGCCGCGCTGTAAGTGGGTACTACAGCTACAGATGGCTAATGGCCGCAGCAACAGGCAGACACAAAAGGCATAATTATAAGTATTGATTTTTTTTTTTTTTTTTTCCGAGTGTGACAGAAAGGTCAGTGCAAGCAAGTGTGAAAACGTGCGCTCTTCAAACGACACCCCCTCCCCCTGTTATTCTGTCATAACTACATTTAACCGGCTTTTATCGTCATAGCGATGCACAAAACTTTCGGGACTTCGAATTACATGCACGGAAACACTCCCAGACTCCAGACATCTTATTTATTAAATGTCAAACGGGGATTTTTATAAGTAAAACCATAAAAGATTAACATGAAACGCTAACAGACAATGTGATTGCCTTCTGTAATAGCAGGCGTCTCTGCTCTCTCCTGATGATGTGGGGACGTGTGCTCTGGCACTGCTGGATCCGAACGGCAGACTTTGGCAAGCCGGCCAGTGTATTTAGCTGTCATTGCTCATTTTATAGCCGAGTATGATGATGAGCATGATTCAGAATGTACTTGACTCTGGTGCGCCGCATCGTTTTTTGCATCCGCTCTTTTAGTTTGCCATAAAATAAAATCAGCTGAACTCACAGCCGCCACGAAGTCGACACCCAAACTTATAATCAGTGACGATACGGCGATGCGAGTTTGTGTCTTTTTATCTCTTTTGGGGAGACGGAATGTGAGACATCATATGGGATTCATACTCTTTCACACGCCTGTGAAACGGCAATTTTCTAATTCATAAAAGGGAAAGAAAAACACGCTTAATTGTGGCACTGGAAGTGTTTTAGAAAACCGGTGTAGCCGCATCCTTTTCTCCTAAACACGGCGTTTTAGTCATGCAGACTTTTACACAAGGCCGCTTGGTGTGGCGTTAACCTCCAGGAAGCTGTGGAGTGGTTTTAATCAAGTGTGAAATCCTTTTGGAGTAGATGCCTACACGACTGTGCTTGTGCTTAGAAGCGTATTCCTCAACACTCTCCCCGTCTCTCTTCCCATGAACATCTTTTGTAGCGAGAGTCCATTTCACTGCAGTGATGCATACAGACAAACGCTCTTGGGGGAGCTGGGAAAATGAAACTCCGATCATCATGCATGAGGCAGCGCGCACACACACACACACACACACACATGCACATACTTCCCTCTGTCTTTTCTTTAAGCTCCAAAGTACATTTTTTTTTCTTAATCTGACATAAAAATAATTTCAAAAATAATCCCGGTTCATTGACGTCAGTAAACAATAATTAATGAGCACGAATCGACGTAATTAAGCATGAACGTTGCACAGTTGTGACGTAAACATCTCTTTAGGATTATAGGAGCAGTGAGATTAAGAGTAACAATAGATTGAGTTTTGCATTCTTTTTTTTCACCATAATGACGGTATTACCCAACAATGGGACAATGGAATATGGATTACCTATAAAAGGATATTTTAGACATAAACGGGGCATAAAAAGAGAACAAATAACTGGCATTAATTATGTTAAAGGATAATTACAGTAGTCTTCATCTTGGGGTATATTGCCCAATGAGTGGGGATTAAAATAGGGACTAAGATTATTGTAATTGGTCAAGTTTTGAGCGAAAAACAAACTGTGCATGAAATCAATTAAAAGTGTTTATTTGTTGCCACTGACAGGTTTCTGATTGTTGTTATCAGTGTCTGAAAGATCCATACAGAGATAAAAGAGTTTGGTTTAAGTTTCGCTCTCCATTGAATCTCATTGAATCACAACCATCATCTCTCACACGTCTCCTCACTTTATATAGTTAGTGAGTCTTTCTTTATGTTGTAATCCTGACGTGACAAACGGTCGACTGCATCCAACAACCTCCTTTGTGGTTCTAACATGCTTTCAGACACCAGTCGCAGCCTGTCAATGGGAAAATCAAACCCCTAATTGAGGTACAGTTGCCCCAATCAGTCGTATGAGGACATTTATCGGTTATCGCTATACTGTTCTTGCTCAACGCTGCACCAATCACAATCATTCTGGTCCCTATAATTCAATCATTCCTGTCCTACACTAACACTCCGGCCCCGGTTTGAAAAATACTGGAATTATTCTTTAAGCACTTTCAAATATTGTGTCAGGCCCGGACGACACACAGGCTGTCTCACTTCACTTTTTGATTGACTGAAGCCTCGGTGGACCAGATGCACTTTTTCCAGCCTCAGAGGTCTGACATTTTGCAGGATGATTATCTTGCCACTGGTCACGAGCACAATACTGATGGTGCATCTCAAAGGCTCGCTGTCAAGCTGGCATTTCCTCTATTAGCTGTGAACTCTCACTGCGGCCCCTCGAATACGTCATCTCTGGTGGTTGAATCATTCACATGCAGCAACATCTTTCTTACCCTCTGTGTGTGTGTGTGTGTGTGTGTGTGTGCTTTCGCTACGAATAAAGTTGCTCTCTTTCACACACTGTCTTGTAACAAGACAGGGCGTCTGTGATGGACATGGCGTGGACGACGCTGTGGCATTACAGTAATGCATTTATC
>CAAKHC010004497.1:15192-28786 GCA_901007825.1 Macroramphosus scolopax | reverse complement strand
AATTGGTAGAAATGGTTTTACTCTTTCTGTCATTTTGATTTCCGAACTGTCAACGCTGGTTCATATTGAAAAAGCCCCCCCCCCCTCCCCCCCTTTCCCCCCTCAGCTCCCCAAACAAACTGAAATTTTACTGCACATTTCATCTTTTTCCATAGTTCATCTAGAACAAAGACAATTGCCTTGAAAATACGTCTTTGGCAGGAGAGAACCTAGTTGTTATCCTAATCGTTGGTATATTTATAGAGGATAAAAATGCTTGTGATGCCATGTTTTTGTACAATTTTATGTACATACAAGTGAAGCTTTCTAAAAGTTCCTGCGAAAAAGCCGATGGCATATAAAAAATTGTAACATGTTTTCTTGAGATGTGCACATCTTGCCTTGGTTGGATTGACCTTTGCTGAGTCGGTGTGAATGTGGCCGTTTTATGCCTGCACTGTAGTCATTCACCGGCTCCCACCTCCTGAGGACTTAATCGTTTCTTCTGTTTATCGTGAAACCGTGGATTGTCTTATCTTACCAGTTTGTTAAACTCCTGTGTTTAGCTTTGTTCTGTTTTCGCATGTTGACAACTTCTCTTGTAATAACGTCCTCATGAACTTTGTAATAAAATCACTTCAGGGAAAAATTAATCCCCGTCTGCGTTGTCATTATTTCCCGTTTTGAACAACGGTGCTACGTCGTATGTGTCACTCCAACCTCGTTAAATAAGAGCTGGTATTCCTGTCATGCGGCGGCCGGCACCTCATTTCTAAGTCAGGGAGCACCAGAATGTCGAGAGGGCTGCATTCCAACGCTTGAAGTAGGAGAGTCCCAGGACCTGTGTTCCGCACTTCAACTAGAACAACAAAGCAGCAGAAGTACACAGTCCCCATCATGCACTCAGCATAAGAAAGTCCTTTAAAGCATTGATGAGCCGGCCATAACGGCACATTTAGCACTGCTGTCTTGTGATGTTAATTTCAAGTCAGAGAGAGATTCCTTCTTCCCTTCATGGACAATGAGCTACGGTTGAAGGCGTTAAGTGAAAGGGGGACTCGCTCTACGTCTGGATGTTGAGCATACTTCTTCTATGTTTGATCATTACCACAGTCGTCATGAACTTAATTGACTTATTGTGAATCACTGTTGCACTAACGCCCGTCATGTTTAAATTATTGAAGAAGCAATTTGAGTCTTCATCAGCTCATTCGCAGTGAAGTCTCGCTGTGCGGTATATAATTTACATGTATATGCAACCACGCCTTCATTAGCTCTTTGGTAATGCGGTTCGACTGTGAAGTGTATAATATCCATAAGCAGCTGCACTTTGTACTCTTGTTTACATGAAGTGTTTGCGTTAAAGCACTTCAGCAGTCATTTTAATCCCCTTGTCAGATGCGTCATGCAAGCCAAAGTTCTGAGGGGAAAGGATGACGCAACTTTTTGAAATGTGGCATATATATATATATATATATTTAAACTCAAAGAGTTGGGAGATTATCATTAGAACTTCACAAAGTTTTTGCAATCAGAAAAAAAATGAACCTGGATCAGCGTGATAAAAGTGACAGAAATCCTCTTTGGGGAAAATGTATTTGATGTGTTCTTTGATTTAATGGTTTCTATATCCTGCATGTGTAGTGAAGGGGGGAGTGGTCGTCTTGAAAAGAAATATCGGTTACTATAAGAGACTGAAACTCCAAAGAGACTGGCGCGTTGCTATGATACAACCACAGTGATGTCATAGTCACATCCCCCTCCCCTGTGGGAAGCGCATACTGTCTGCATGTGACTCTCACCCATCATCCAACCTTTCTTCTCCGGTCCCTGGGTGCCACTCACACTTGTGCTTCACCCACACCGGGGTCAATCTACACCTGGCGGGTCCCTCGTTCGGCTCACACACTTGGCACACCTCCATTGACCTCGATCAGGCCATATGTAGGGAACGGGGGGGAGGGATCCTCCCAACTTGGGTCTTGAACCGGTGCCAAAGAGCCAACGGCCAGGCTGGTTGATACGGCAGTGAGAGAGCATCCGCAACCATGGCGACAGCAGTTCATCACAATATGTCTGTGGCATAAATATTATTCCTACAATGCAAATTATTTGGAAACCATTGATAAGACAGGAGCTTTCCATGTGATAGTGGTAGTAAAAACTTTCATGATGTTCTCACAGCTCTCATCTACTTACATTAAGAAGGATGCTAAATTATCATTAATCATGATAGCAAGGCAGGAAGCTGAACAAACAGTCTGATGAATGGTTTCAAATTTGAATGCTGCTAGCTGCCAACCATCTGCAAACCGTGTCTATATCTCTCAAATACAATGAATTCCGTAAAAACTAATTGCATTTCATTTTCACGTGTTTCTAAATATGGATTGATGGTCGAAAAACCGCAAGTTGATTCTCCTTTTATTCATATTTGCAACATCGAGGCGAGACCGTACCCGCAGCTAAGAGTGTCCCTGGCTTCAGAAAGGGAATTCAACGGCGTAGGACATCGAGTACGTTTGACGTTGCCTTTCACAAGCCTGTATCAGTGAACCTGCCTGCTGTACCCGTCGTACATACAGACTACTGAACAGCTGCATTGGCTGCAGAACTGCCGATATTACGTTTTTTGGAAAAAGATAAAGGCAACAATCTCCCTTGTATAAGCTTGTTAATCTATGCACGTCGTCCTCAGTCCTAGCTGCCAGTGAGCATTATAGCGAAGACTTCTGTCAATGTATGGCTTTGTTATACCGAGATTCGGTGTAGTCAGTAATTCTACGCTCGCTGTTCTCACATTATCTCAATGAGCACTGGTGGAGAAACGACATTTTTTGTATTAAATGCTTCATAGAAGTGGAGTTCGCTGGATACTCCAGCTTTTAAGGATTACTTCTTTATGCAAAGGTACATACAGTGCTGCATTCAGTTCATAATGCAGTTTAACCAGGAGGATATAGTCCAGGGAACATGCAGGTCAGGTAGCTGGTAAGATGCTCGGCTGCATCACCCAGCATGCAAACCCACCCTGCCAATGTCACTCTGGTCCTGTTGAAGGCTGGCGTGTCATTGCTCTGTGGAATCCCCGCTGGCAACACAATACTGGTGCACGACTTGCAGCTGCAGCAATTTGTTTAACTTGTTTCAATTCCGTAGCACAAACACCCTTCACACACAGACACTGTCAGCTGTATTAGGACACGCCTGTTCCTCAGTGGACTTCTGACATATGTATGATATGTACATGTTCCCAATGAGGTATGATTGGGAGGGTTTTCAGCTGGACTTCAAGGCAGGCAAAATCCAAGCAGTGTCTTCAACGCTAACTTTTCAATCTGGGCCCTGTGTGCTGTGTGTTTGGACAAAATTCTTGGAATTGGTCCGATACTGAGTGAGAAAGCAACCTCGGGGCAATCGTCCACTTAAAGTCTGTCAGCTGAAAGTGGTTGTTCTCCAAACTTAAATGGCCAGATTGTTGTCATCAGTGTCTGCCATCATAATAAAAAGGATCCTGCAGAGAAAAACATTTTTATGTGGTTTTCTTCCGCCTCTGATGTAACATCCCTTTCAGTAATATTTCATACGGATATTAAGAGGAGGGTCAACGTGCATAACTTGTCTCGCTGAATAACTAACCGCATCGTCCATTGTAAGCAAGTATCTCGTAAGACATCCACTTATGTGCATTATATGTTATAGAAGGACCTTTCTGCTGTGGATGGATGTGAGGGTTTTGTGTGCTTTGAAGGTCAGAGCAATAACTGCAGCGATTATCTATAACGTCTCCACTTTTATCTGCAGCAGGTCCTTCCACTGTTGCAAAAGCTTTGGTACCTCTTCTTTCTCTGGTAACATCTCGGTGCACCTGGTCCCTGCTAAGATGATGACGAAGACGGTGCAGTGTATGGATGCGTCGCACAATAGGTCCCATCTTCAGCTTGTCCCTGTCCTCCTAAGGTAGTCTATAAAAGTATTGTTTATCTACTATTTAACACCAACAATTGCTCTGTTGGATTATACTATTCAGCCATTTAGTGGTTGCTGGCTCTAGTGTTACTAAATATAGGACTGATTCAAATTATATCGCTCTTAATTAATCTTAATGAATGCAGGTGGACAAAACAGCCCAGGGTTGAAAAATACAACAACGCAGATACTTAAGAAGGAACTTCTCAAGTATCGAGTGTCCATGAGTTCGAAAGATTCCTTGCTGAATCCATTGAAAACCACTGCACAGGGAGGCGTCTTCAAATAGCTCATCCGTACGTCTACAGTTCTGGTACTCATTAAAAACACTAAATGGCCGTATTAGCATAATCAGACTAACTACAGCCTTACGGGTTAAAACAATACGTCTCCAACCAAACACCAGGGGTAATAATCTAGCTCCATTGCACTGCTTGGGTCTGTCACACACTTACACAAATACAACTTTAATGTTACATGGTTATAAAAGCCATAAAACAATCTTAAACTGGAGTTGAGGTCCTCCAATTAGTTTCTGCGTCACTCCGAGCAGAACAGAGGGACGAGAGGTGCCGGAGCTCTCAGAGACACAGTTGTCTTGTCAGGTTCTGTTTCAATGCCCTCGTTTCAAGCTCAACACGCATGAGTAACTTGGCTGACTTTATCAGCTGTGATGCCGGGCTTAACTTGCTTCTAATTTTTGCCTCCCGTGCTTAGCAGGGGGTAAAGGGAAGTCGATATTATCGATACCGTGCGAAGCTAAATGCTGGTCAGTGGGTAGCGAGCTTGCTGGGCGTAGCACGTCATCTACTGCTGTGATAGGAACCAAAAAAATGAGGTTAAAGCTTTTGGATCTGTGTGCACTTCAGCTGATATATTAGAAAAGCTACCCGGTGCCTTCTACAAGCATTCAGCTTGCTTGTGAAATTACTAATCCTGGTGAAAGTCTTACCTAAGCATTACGACATTACTACCCTCGATTGAGTTTTTAAACTAGAGCAAGGGGCTGCAGCTTCTAATCTCTTTGTCTATTAGACCTGCTCGGCAATTCACCTTACTTTTGTATTGAAAGATGACATAACTGGCCCCTTAAAGACCCATTTGCTGGTATAAAATTTCTCCTGTGGCAGCCACTGGGCTTCGCAGAATTGCCTTGTAGTGCCGGCTTTCTATCCATCAATTATTAATGTGTCTATGTTCTCCTGGAGACCCTCTCGCTTGACGGATGTGCTGTCTCAGTATTATGGTTATTATCTGCTTTTTGACTCATGGAAGTGTTTCGCTATTCAGGGGAGTCACCTAGAATTGGGTGAGGGAGACCCAAGTCCATGCGGTAATAGACAATCCAATAAAAGGTCGGGCCGGAAAGATGATATATTAAAGATGTTAAATTGAGTCAATAACCGCATACATATCTAATGAGCTTCCTGACTTATAATTCCATTTTACAGATCCTGTTCGTTGGACAGTGTAGTCCTGTAGTCTGGCTTTCAGCGCATTAAATAAGCATGAATATCAAACTGAGAAATTGTTATAAACCCTGGAAAGATAATTATCTGCAGAATATTGGTCTGAAAAGGGACCGACTCATGATTTGATCCTGACGCTCGGTACTAGATTTGAGAATTGATACTGATCTGACGCGAGCACGTAGCTTATATAAGCCGGTTATTAATTCATTCCTACAGTATGTTACATCAAATGAAAATAACTGCAAATGAATTGCGGCCGCCTGTGACAGCGTGACCCGATATGTCATCGCAATAAACAAACGTGGCCTGTGGCAGGGGAACGTCCCGGTTTGATTAAGAAAGGACCCTGTTTATTCCAAACAGCTTTTGGCTACCAGCACCGAAAGCATTAAGGAGCACGACGCTTGTAGAACACTGAGAAATGGGTGTGAACGCCGGCTGTGATGTATGAGTGTGCAAAGGGTCAGACTTAAAGACCGATCTCCGACCGACAGTCGATACTCGGAGTCCAATCACAACGACCAATCACATGCTGCCATGCATAGATTAAATCTGTTTATATATTAACATTAGCATATATTTAATTTATGATCGAAACACATCTGGTTTCTTTAGCCAAGCTGTTTAAGCTCACAAACTCACTGTGCCAGCTGAGAAAAGTCTCATAGGTTTATTATGGAACGCACTGGCAGCGGCTACCTTCAGTTTATAGTTGCTATGGAAGCTTATGAGTACAAATCATGCCTTTTTTTTTGCCAATACTTCCTAGATCCAAGCCCGTTTAAACCCTGAGCGTCTTCCTCAGTTGCAGAGAGATAATCATTGATCATCCAAAATCATGATGTTCCTATAGTGAAGAAGACTTTCTTGAACCTTTGGGGATTTGAGCTCCCCATAGCAGCCTCTCTACTTTATTTCCTCCATTACTGACCGTCGGGGTTGTGCGATCGACTTCATTCCGCCTTGCTCTTTCTCTCTCTCTTCCTGCTGGGCATAATGTGTCCTACTTGGAACACTTGACACACATGGATGCAGACCATTGCCAAAAAGAAAAAGAGAGCAATTTCTTCATAAATGATATTTGAAAATAACCAAGCCTGAATGCAACCCCGGGCTCAAGTGCACAGAGAGAGAAAAAGAGATCGGATACTTTACTATAATACAGGTTTAATGGTGATTCATTGTGGACATCTGTGTTAAATAATGCAAAAGGACAGATTTTAATTTCCCAGGAAATTGCGGAGATGTGCAAGACGAGCGGAGCGAAACATGATCAAAATATCTTTGTTCCAACCCGGAGACAGAAAGCTCTCCGCCTGCAGCTTCTGTTAAGCTACTGTGATATTGTACTTGAAAAAAAATACCCTGCACAAGTCTGAGGAATTGTTCCTCCGGTGGATTGTACAGACCTTTACTCTACAGGTTTGTCTGCATTTCAACAAATATATCTATTACAGTAGAGATATTCATTATAGAGCTGTAGGAATCACAGCAGGGAAACACTGCTCTCCTGTAGCCCCTTTCCTCAAGATGAAAACACTACTTGGCTACCGCTGCCGTTGCCTAGGAAACCTGGTCACTCTCACTCTTTTACCCACACTCTTCACCACTCGCTTCATTAAGTGCGTTGCTGCTGGCAATTAGAATAAAACCAGCGGCAGAGCTGGCTGTCTTGAAATGCAGTCTCCAATTAAATACTTTCAAATAGCAATGTTTCTTGGAGCTACATCTGCTCTCTATATAATAAACCACACACCTGGGAGCAATGCTTCTGATAGCCTGCACTATACTTGCTATACTGATGAATTACTTCAAAATCCATGTCTTTTAGAACCGTGAACACCAAAGCAACGCGGATCAGACGACGCCTTGTTACTGTGAAGCTTTTTTTTTTTTCTCCTGTGCTCAAATAAGCAAACCAGAGCTCCGAACATTGTCACAGTTAGTTCACAGGAGGAAGAGTGATCAATGCAAATCTGCATCCTTGTGTGTGCACTATACTATTTCAAGTACTTGAGAGAAGAACACAGCTTTTTTTTTGTCGTGTTTTCTCATCCGTTCAAAGCCCATCCGTTCTATGTAAATGATTGATAACACAAATATCCGCGGCGAGAATGAAGAGTCTTTAAATCAGATCACAATCAGCAATTTATTTATTTATTTTTTTACTTTGATTAACTAAGGATGTTATTACCGCATTCAAATTGATGATGTCGATTTAAGTGGATCATCATTACAGAACGTGTGCGAGTGCACTCGGTATGTTTCATGTACAACATTATCATTAATTTAATCTCGCCTGTCAGCTGCTCTCACGCATACCAAAAAACAGGCAGAAAAAAAAACACGCTCTGTCTTTAAGATGCCTGCAGTGAAAGCACTTCTCCCCCGACTCAGCCGAGTCTGTAAAGCTTTGCATCGCTCATTAAGCACTCTATTACCTCCCACCTGAGCACGCTCTCAGTCTTTACTGAATTATCCATTTGCACTGACAGACAGTTGAATCGAACGACAAGCCCTCGGACAGACTTGGGTCAGATGTGATTGCTGATTTCAGAACAATTAAGGGTCTTGAACTGACTATGAAACGCTGTATCAGACCATCTAAAGACAATGTAATTCGCTTTTTAAGATGTGTACCAACTGTATGAATCGATCCATTCATCCATCATTACAGAAAACGTGTTACGTTCCTCCGAAATCCCCCGAGTCACACGTTTACCTGTCACTCTCGGTCCCTCTGTAAAAAATATGAGAAATGAATCCCAGAGTCAATATCCTCACGTCAATAAATCATTGTCTAAATAGAGCCAGAGGCTGAGAGTATCTCAACATTAATTCAAACGATGAGACACACTGCCACTTAGATCGAGGACGATGTTATGATGCCGCTGAACTGATTTAATTTTAGTTTGGCGTACCGATTTGTCGTACAAGGAAAAGACACAATGACTGCAAGGCTAAAGAGCAGCCGGTTCACAGTAATGAAGGATATTATGAAAAAAGACACTTTTCCAGTGCACGGTGGCTGCATTTGATTATGTCAAGAGCAATTGGCCGGTTCACATATCAGACTTCTTCTGCTGTTACTTTTCTGCACAACATCTTGCGCGGTGCGTTTCAAAAGCGTTCCCACGGGAACCCTCCTCCGACCTTTGCTCCGTGGCTCTTGATGGTGTTGTGTGATGACAAAAGAAGACTCATCTTGAGGATTTTTATCTTTAGAAAATGCTCTCGTTCAAACTAAAAGTGACAAAAGAAACACAACAACTTCCCCCCATGATGCCGTAGCTAAAGCATCGGTTCATATAACGTGATATTTGTTCCACTGACGGGGTGGAAGCTGCCACATCAACCGCAGCACACATCTATTATCTTAATGGGAAGTGTATTATGTATTATTATTACAACATTAGTCGACGATTTTATTACATGAATTCATTAGCAGGAAATTAAGACGTTAAAATGTTTAGCGTTGTCTGAGCTGAATGATAAGCAATTTGCATCTTAATAATTGTGTTTAATGACACTGGATGGCTTGCTTCTTTTTTGCTCTGCACTTTCTATTTCGAGACACCAAAACATCAACATCCCACTAAATTAGTAAAAAAAAAAAAGGAACTTCTCTTGACACGAGCCAAGTCTTGTCCACAGGTACCGGTGAACACATGCCCCTCTCTCTCATGCACCTGCTGGTTTTCAGGGTCAGGGCTGAGGAGTTAATGCGGCTCAGGTGTTGTAATTGAAGATTGCCACCAGCTGGTTGTGGTGTAGCTTGGCAGGGCAGAGCAGAGAGGAATTGGCTGTCGGGGCTGAACAGGTGAGCGGCGCTTCGGTCGGTGCTGCCGGCCCCTCTGTTCACAACAACCCCCTTGTTCATTGAGAGGTACTTTGTGTCTCCAGGCACCGCAGGCACATAACGGCTCAAACAGTAACATTAAAGGAGGGCGAACCGGCGCTTCATTGAATATTAATTCCAATCTGAAGAAAGTGTAAAATAAAATCCCAACTAATCTCATTAGCATCACCTCATTGAGCATTTGAAGTGTAAAGACAATAGAGCCAAACAGTTTCACAGCTCAAATACTTCCAGGGATGAAGGCAGCACCAAATATTCACTTAGTTGAATGTAAACCACCCACAGACTCAAAGGCATGGAGGCTGGTAGTGATCCGTATTGGATCTAATCAGCCACTACATGACCTCTCTGTTAACCAGGGAGAGGCGGCTTCCTTCCTCAGCTTCGTCTTCGCGGCTACAGTTACTGCTTCCCATTCACATCTCTAAACCTGCTGCACAAGACGTTTAAGCAGTAATCTAACGACGCCCCACTACAAGCCTAAATGGTATTAAGACAGTTTGCATTTGCCTAATACATATTCCGCAACTACTTTTCATAGATGTCGTATCCAAACTGAATTAGCAGTTTTCTCCCTTCTCTGACGCTCATTTCCATCGGCGGCCTCAGCTGTGCATTTACAACATCTACCACACTCAGTAATATCTAATAAGGGCTCTTGACATCAGTGGTCATGGAAGTCTATTTCTCAAGCGTCCACTTGAATATCAATTTGATATCAAGTTGAAAGTCCAGTCAGATCCGTTGCAAAAGACTATAAATAGTTTTATGTTATCTCGCCGTAATTCTACGTGAAATTATTACTCCTGCGTGACATGCATATATAAAAACGTACTGCTGAATGAAATGCTGCGAGGACAGAAGAGGAGAGTCTCTCTTGCCGGTCGGTCAGTGCGGGGGTAACCATTAGCATTCCCTGTAGCGCTCGGGAGATTTGAAATCGATCATTGCATTTACACACAGTGGCATGTGGGTGGGGATGGGTGCAGGCCTGCACCTTGTGCGTCTCGAATAACGGCATTGATGCTGCACCGTCAGGAGCAGCGCCTCGCTGCAGAGAGACAAGTCAATGAACAGTTATTTGGGCCATCGGGGTGTTTCTTTTGTCAATGAAATCGGAGGGAAAGAAGATTAAAAAGTAGAGAATTTTAAATAATGGAAGGAGATATTGGAGGCGGTATATGTGGCACTAAATAATACCTTTTAAAAAGACAGGCGGCAATAACAATGTATAAACAATGTACCAATAAAAGCTATAAATAGGTCCAAAAACAAGTATTATGGCTCATTTCTAGGTTACTGTATCGGAGCTGGTTCATTCACCGAGACTCAAGTCATCTGTAAGACCATAAGAAATCTCACAGCAAATGAAATGTTAAACAAAAGCAATGTGCCTCGGGGCATTACAGGCTGTTGTTGGAAGATAGTCTTGGCGTATTATATTCTACAGGCCACGAGTTGCAATTAAATATTTAATCTAATTAGATTAATCTTTCCTGGTGAGTAATTCATAGCGTAGAGTAGACGTACAGTTAAGTGTTACATTCGAGTGCAGATCGTGATGTAAATCTCAGATTTATTGTGGAATAAGAGCAGTAGCGAACATGCCATACGTTTTGTTTCGCTGCCTGCATCATCGCGGCTTCTGCATCGACTGCAGAGTAAAAAAAGGGTTTCGAGGTATCTGACGGAGGAAGCTGTTTCCGTATGTTTAACTGAAAAGAGAAAAGCTCGTCAGGGACTTTCTCAGAGTAATATTAGGCTTTCTTTACTGCCGCCTTTGTAATTGTTCTCTAAGTGCAGAGTTCACAGCCAAATCATCTGACAATTAGAACTAATCACCTTCTTCACACGATCCGTCAACCCTTTATGAAAGCCTCTAGGTAATGGAATAATTGGTTGTGGTTGCCTTTCTTCTCGGGCGGAGATGCTGCAGCTCCTTGTTGTTTTATCTGTCATCCTGTTTCGGAGGTTATTTCGGTGTTGACGACAGTAGAACCTCGTGCAACACAGAAACACCCAGCGACTTCTTGCAGGCAGACGACAGTAATGCTTATATCCCTATAATTGATTGCCTAATTATCCTATTTCTCCTATAGGACCATACATGTTATATAACATATTACTTAAATAGATGATTGTATTGCAGAAGCATCCTGTGAGTGAATAATTTAATATCCAAAACACTGCTACACTGTTAGAACAATGACAAGTTTGTGCCTAATCCAGTTTGACCATCGTAACGTCAGACTAAACATGATTTATGTCGCCCAGATTAAATGTCCAGGAGGCTCTAATTTTACAACCTTCCATTGATTTCACCAACATAATCCAACATTTATTGAGTAGCACACTATCTCTGCTGAGATAGGCTTTCAGTGGATGATCAATATTAGATAGTAGCATGGTGCATATTATCATTTTATTCAGACTACAACATGTGCATTTGAAGTAATCACACCTCCCCATCCAGAGCTTTAATCAGTCCTTCATCCACTACACATCCATACCTATTGTACTAATCACCACTTGATTGTTTTCTCCGTGACCAGCTGACCCTCCTTCCCTGGAGGAGCCGACTGCAACCTTTAGAAGGAACTGACCCATCTCCTCAGGGACAGCCAGCGAAGACAACAAATTCACAGCATCCAAGTCTTTTTAGAGTCAGCCGAAAGGGCACCAGCTTGTTGAGGGGGGATACGCACAGAGCTCACGGATGTCAAACCCCTCGGAGCTTCGCCTTGTTCATTGCTTGATAATTGGTCATCTATCTACTCTCCTGTGATCACCAGTTTAGTTCCGGCTCCGTGGGTCAGTCATTTATTTCTGGTTCCATTGCTGCTTGTTTTGTTTCCAGTTGTGTAGTCAGCTGTTTACTTCCGGTCCTGTGATCAGGAATTTACTTTCGGTTCCGCAGTCAGTGGTTTTCACGACTGGTTTCAAGGACATTGCGGTATGTGTGCGGTGCAGGAGCCATTTTCTGCATGATTTTATTAATTGGCTTCAGATTTATTTAATGTGGTGGAAACATTGTGTTTTTAATAAATCCTAAACACACAAGCACACACAGGGATAGAGAGGGGGAGGGGGGAGAGGATGCTCCAATGGAAGACACTCTGGTGGATGTGAGCACACAATCTGTAAGATTTTTCTACTGGCAAAAAAGGCAAGTCTGTGTCCTCACTCGATAGTGTGATCCCCTTCGTGTTCCTGTAGTCGAAACTGTGAAATGTTAATAGAAAAGTGGAGTGTCGGGAGAAGTTTGGTGAGAAATGAGGTTGAGACACCCTCATGCAAAATATTGAATGGAGCCATGGGAACAGTGTGCGATCTTGGCAGGATGAGTCAGCCCTGTAAATGCAGAGAGAGGTAAATAGTAGCTTACATATTGAATGGGGGTGGGATTGATGTCTCTGGTGAAAAAGATATGAGATGCGCTGTATGTGACAGCAACAACACCTCTAGGCCCTTTGAGAATCCCTGTCAGGAATACAAACTGCTAGTTAATCTCTGATGGCGCTATCTCCAAATTTGCAGTCGGAAGATAAGATAATTTTTTTCTGCATGAATAAAATATCGATCAACTGCAAATGCAGACGTAGTCATGAGGTAGCTAGTTATTCCTTTTTTTTGGAAAGATTTTTCAACCTCTTTACCATTTTTTGAATATCGATGATGACAAATTTAAATTTTTCATTTACAGATAATTAGGATTCCAAAACGTCGTCAAGGAAGATAAGATTCATCGACTTTACATTAAATTAATCCCAATTAGATCCCCTCAAAAATACTTAATTTGCGAAAGAGGACTTTACATGAAACAGCAAAGGTCTGACTTTAAGACTCCTACAATTCTACAATAACATTCTATCTACCATGCAAACATCTGTGCTAGTGTCCGACCGATATATCGGACCACCGATATATCGGTACCGATATGGCGTTCTTTTTTATATCGGTAGTTATATCGTATCGGTGAAATTTTGTCCGATATGAAAAAAAAAAAAAAAAAAATTCGGCCGCATCGTCTCCCGGCATTTTTATCACTAGAAGTGTTTTTTATGACCGTAAATCCTTGCTGATAAAGTACAGCGATCATGTCACTTTAACTAGTGCCACAACGGAGTGTCTACGCAGCCTCTGTCTACAACGACAAGATGCGTCGGGGACCACCACAGCAGCGGAGCTGCGAACATGACCAGGCAGGCCCAGGGTGCGCCGTACGCGGGGTGAGAGCCGACGTAAGCGCGGTTGCCGAGCGGGGCTAAACGCTAAGCTAAACGCTAACCCGTGGAGAACGCCGCGTCCATCGCTC
>CAAKHC010004494.1:4879-19373 GCA_901007825.1 Macroramphosus scolopax | reverse complement strand
TCGGACAGCCTGCAGGTATAAATCTGGGCTGGCTTGTTTGTTTCTGCGAAAAAACGAGGAGAAATCAGTGATTGTCAGAGTTTGCCCTCCCGGGGGGGGTCGGGAGCCGGGGAAGATCAAGAACTCATGGTTATGCAACAGCCAGTTTCTCCTTGGACTGCGCAAAGGCTATTCCAAAATGTTCATCGTTATTATTACTGGAGCCAATACGGCGTTGGTGTCATGAGACCGGTAATTCATTAAGGACAGAGAGCGAGGGGGCAGCGGCAGGATTAAACAAACACTCATTTAATTTCAGGCTCAGACACCTTCAGTTTCAGGTCGAAAAAACCAGAGAAACACACAGTAGGACTGTGTAGAGCAATACGTTTGTGTCAAACTCTCGGACCGGCTGTCGAGTGCTGAGCAGCTGATTTATATGCTGATGTCGGCGGACAGATTCTGGCTCGGAGGCGACAGGTTCAGGCTCAGGTGAGGATGCAGCTAATGATGTCTCACAGAGATATCTGCGGACAAAGCGACTCGAGCCGGGAGAGAGAGATGTACTGAAGGCTGGGACAGGCAGGGAGACGAGTCAGTGGATAACATCTACATCGGGCAAACACTGAGAACTACCAACTACGCATCGCAACACGCAAACGTTTGGACGCTGCACCTGTTTGAATTTGTGTCTTTAAACTGACGAAGCAGCGGGCCGATCTGCTGTGTCTTCACAATAAAATTACAAGCTTTTATTCTGAAATCTGGATGAATGTTGGGGTTTCAATCTTTAACTTAACACAAATTTGTTGCGTCTTAAAACGAACATTAAATAGTAAAACAAAGCAAATATGAGAACCGCTGGAGGGCAGGTGAAGCCAGGTCGGGTTAAAGACAGTAAGAAGAGAGGGATTGTGGAGTGAAATAGTTCATGAAGTTTGTAAAACTCAGTCCGGATCGCCTCATGCGTTCCATCTGTCTGAGTTAAGAAAGGCGACAAGAGCAGAGACAAGGCAGGAACCCATTGAGATTCAGTCCGTCGCGTGGCGTCGCTCCCTGGAGGGCTGCCACGGTGTCATATCTCAGCCACCCTGATTGAAATGAGAGGCGATGACACACGGCGTATCGATTCACAGCACATCTGCATTTTCCTAAAGGACAGGCTCCTGCAGTATCGATTGACCCCCCCGCACTTCAGGGATAATGTTAAGCGGTGTACAGTCGTCGGGACCGGGCTCATCTCACACGACATAAAATCTTGACAATTAAGAGACGGCAATTACTGACTAAGCAATATTCAAATCAGACGCCTTTAGCCTCGGCTGCTGCGGGAAAATGATTAAAGCATCAGGAAGTGACAGAAATGATAAGCTCTTATTGCTCTTAATGCAGGAGTTTTATACTTTTACTGCTGCGGCGGGGCCTCGGGCTCTTGTCATGTTGGTGGTTGAGCACGTCGGGGTTTAGCATGAAGATGAAATGAGTGTCAGGAAGTTTGAGTGGAGCAAAGCCAAGAGGTTGGAGGCTGATTGGAAAGCGGCTCTTGCGACACTCTTTTACAGCTTCTACAAGTATCGGAGCGGGAATTTACTGCCTTTTTATTCACGACGCGACGATTGTAAAATTGACAGGATGGACCAGGAACGTCCACTTCTCACCGATCTAACAGCATCTCAAAGGCATCGGCGTCTTTTGTCGCTTTCTAGTCGGCTGCAACCGACAACCTCCTGCTTAATGTTGTTCCTGCACAACCTTATGCAACAGCCTCAGCAGCCTTCGAGGCAAAGACAAGTTTGCATGATTCATTGCATCGAGACAACATGGAGCGAATACACGCCGAGTACCCGGGGAGAGATTTGGGATGCAGCCATCCAGTCCGGCCCGTTTGTGCCTTGTAGTTTGTCCGTGTGTTAGCATGCTTAAAACCGTCGAACAACAATGGCGGACCTGTTGCATCCTACATACCCTGAGAAGCTGGAAATATAACCGTCTTTATGTTCTGTGCACGAGCGCACACTTGGAAGTTATTGCTCATTAGAATGTGGTGTTAATGCAGCGGCCTCTGCTGGTACTGCACCCTCATGCATGTTACGCGTACGCCGAGAACGTGGCAGTGACACCACTTTCTCTATTTCTTTACATTAAGTTTCTGACCAGCAGCCTCTAATCATTTCTTTAGTCTATCTTTATGTATATTTAGCTTGTTCATGCCGTTCATACATCTGAAGTAACTTCTCCAGACGGAAAGGAAATTACAATATAAGATCTCTTCTTCCTCCCGCCCACTCTCATGTCTCCTCGACATTTCCTAGATATTCTGCCCCTGATAAATAACCTTCCTCCTGTCTGAGGCGTGTCTGCTGTTATTCTCCAAATGGACTCGATCATTGATTTATTCTTTTTTCTGTGCCTTTCATTTCTACACCGAAAAAACAGGTCAGAATTCATCTGCAAATAAGAAGCAGATTTTTTCCTCTGATGAGACGAATACAAAACTTTCCCTGTGGATTTCCTACTTCTTCTACTTTCATGTGAAACCGTGCACGGAAAAAAATTATGATATCGCCGCTTCTGTAATAATGGAATCCTAAATGCACTTTCACCACCTCCACCGCTAGTTTTTTTTTTTAGTGCGCCTTTTAAGCCATTCATTGTGCGAGGCCCCGGAATTCATCTGAACTGTGTTTTGCATAACCGCCATGGCCTCGAGTCACTCCATCTGTGCAACTCGAGCAGCGTGAGCGGAAGAAGAAAGGAGGAGATGGGTGAGAGGGAAGGGGGAGAAAGAAATAGAGAGCGGAAGCGAGGATGAGTAAGGGGAGGTGTGTGTTTGTGTGTGTGTGTGTGTGTGGGGGGGGGTAGATAAGGAGAAAGAGGACAAAAAAGAAATAGAGAAGGGATTAGACGGAGAGGGCACATGTCAGCTGTGACCTTGCACTTCAACTATGTTAGGTGGTGAAAACAGTAATTTCAGAGTGTTATTTGTTTACCAAATGCTATTGGAGTGGAAGTGTTTATCTGACCCCCAGTGTGGAGGAAGGTGCGGTCATATGTGACTGTATCTGTGCATGTCCTCCAGCACAAATGCCCGGCTGTAATTGAATACCCCCACGCCCCCCCCCCCCCTTTGAAAAACTCCTAACAAATCTGCTCTGCCGCAACTTCAAAGTGACCTTGTTAGATTACTCCAGCGCGAGCGACTCTCCGCCACGCCGGGTGTTGCAGAGCCACGCCGACTGTAATGGCAGACTGCTGACGCACAAGTACCGAGGTGGAGTGTGCCTTTAATCATCTCTTAACGAGAGCACTGATGACACGTATGGCAGAGTGTTATCTGTCCTGCATGCCTCCGTGTCTCTGAATAATTCAGCTGGCACAGAAATAAGAGGAAGACATGAAACAGGCCCCGTTCACCAGATTAGCACTTAATTAATAAACTTTAGGTGGTTTCAATATTTCAGCGAGCCTGTATTATTCTGTTTAACTATCTGTCCTAATTACTTCCCTTCAGGCTGATCTACGACTGTGTGTTTTGTCCCCGGGGGGGCTACATGCCTCCGGACCAGGTCTGCTATTAATAGGGAGGCTCTTTGCCAAGCGCCAACTCCACTAATGATCATTAGATGCGACCTGTCCAAGCACACAAACACACGGCTGCAGTGTATGGAAGGACCGTTAGAGAGCCCGTGGAGGTGGGAGACCTCGTGAAACACGTCTGGCGAGCTTAACGCTGTCAAAATATCATTAAAAGAAATGTAAATAGAATCTTTCTTTACATAAAACTAAACGTATTATAAAATAGAACATCTCGTAGTCTTTCTAACATCCTTCGTCGACATGAACTGCGAGTGTTGCCATGGCAACTGCCTCCAAGCTCTACCGTTCACCAGCTAGCTAAGTGCCGCCGCTGTTCATGTACAAAAGTGGACAAGTTTCTGAAAAAGAAAAAGGCCTGACGCGCGAACCGACAGCAATCTGTTTGTCTCTGTTGCTATAGAAACGACCGTAAGAGCTTATAAAACAAAAGCACTCGGAGGGAGGATGTGAAGCGAAGGTCCATTTCAAGTTCATCCTCACTAAATATTTGCAGGTGATTAAACATCCAGTGACACTAAGTCAACAAGTGAAAACCTGATGCGGATACGTTGACCCCCCCCAACTTAAAAATAAAAGGGTAATTTATTCTTTGACTTTGAGTAAAAGAGAGAGTCCGACGACTGTTGCCACGTCCGCTCTGACATCATCTGCAATTCAGATTGGGAGTTGGAAACGTGCGGCGGGCACATCGGCATCAATCATCAGGCGTTTGGGTCTCAAGCCGCGAGAGAGGAGGTCGGTTCCCGATTGTTGTCTTTAATGAGAAAATGGTTCCGTCTGAATTTGCCCCATAAATCATCGCCACAGTCACCAAACTCTCCGGTTTTAAAGGAGCCGTCCCTGCTTTTTTTTTTTTTTTTTTTTTTTGTATGATTCAGCATCTTTGAAAGGAACCTTATTAACACATAGATGTCAGAAAACAGCTTGTATTGTAGTTTTCTTGATTGCGACAAAATTCAAGCCATTTAAATACATGTCATTATTTATTATATATCTATATTATAAGGGCTGTTTTTCTTTAAAATCTATTAATACATTTTTTTGACCATCGAAGCAACAAATCGGCTGCCTGCAGGTGCTTTTATTGCAAATAATAAAACTCTATCAAGTCAGTCAAAAATAAAAATGTATTTTTCTACAGTTAATTAACCTTTACAACCCGGCATATGGTTTGTTTTCTGCCTCCCTCCAACATCCAATGTGTACAATCCCTCATCTACACCCACATCTACAACCTGATACCAACAGACGGAAATGCGAGGAAAGATCATGTGTGTAGAAGAACAGAAAGTTCAGACCGACACGCACAGCAGCTGCTCAGTCAGACAGAAATAGAGGAAAATGTATTTTCACCAAATGTCCGTCCAGCTTCTGTGTCGGAGGTTATCGAGCTGCTTCGTGTTCCGGACCCACATGTTGACTCCCAACTAGAAATGATTTTCGTTCTATCGGGACGCTGATATGAAGAGATGTTTAGTTCGAGGCTGCGTTCGGACGTCTTTTCACAAACATTAAACAGAAGAAATCTGCTGGAGCGTCACTGATCCGACCGTAGAAAATAAAGACTGATAAATAGTTAAAGAAAAAAACACTTAATATTTAGTTTGATTTTCTTTTACATTTTCAACGTCTTGTAAAAGTTTTCTTTGTCATAAATCTGCTCATCAACTGTCTCCACTGTCGTGTTAATAATTCAAACTACACGTTTGAAGCTCGGATTGAGGGAAGCTTTGTCAGATTCTGTATGTTTCTTTACAAGCAGTTAAATAAAACTGAAATTCAAACATTTTGCGAAGGACCCCTTTGAAGACCCTCAAGGACCCTTAGGGGGTCCTCGGACCCTACTTTGGGAACCCCTGGACTACGGAGTTATCTATAATCTGAGTCAAATATTACTCTTCGCGACTAAGACGATGCACGACTTGGACTTTGCTTTGTAAGAAAAGAAAGATTAATTTCCCCTGAAGCCCGAAATGTGTAACACTTGAAACTGAAGCTCCGAATTGGGAGTCGCAGCTAACACACTCCCTTTGTAGTGTTTAAAGTCTGCAGCGACTCCGTCTCCTGTCACCTGTCACAAGCCCCAGGTGTCATCCTCTGATCAAACCGTCATTTATTGTCACCTTCCTTCTTCTGGCGGGCAAACTGCATTTTTCTCCACTGCTTTAGACCATCTGCTATTGTGGGAATCATTTCAAGGTTGCGCATGCAATTTCACACCACAGTAAACCAGACTAGGGTCCACAGTGCACCCGTAGGTCCAGTTATGTGGAACCAAAAGCCACCTGAAAAGGCGACAGCCTCACAGCCAAAGGCTACGTAGCAAAGCATTTGAAAGCGATGTCAAGCGTGGACTTTGTGGTCAGAAATTTTATTTAAGCGTGAGCTTGGCCCTCAGTGTTCTGCTATGTTCTTTTGTCCTTCATGCTCACGTCTTTACAGTCGCAGTTTGCGGTGGAGTGTTGCACTGGATTGCTCTCGGCAGGCCTTTTCCCCCCCCCACGCGACATGCAGAGGCTTTTCTTTCCCTCAACACATTTCACGAGCGCTCGTATGCAGTCGTCCGAATGTCAATTGCTCCTGTGCGTTGCCACTTCAGCTGACTGACTCGCCGTGTCCCTCAGGGGGAGTTTTCATGATTGCATGTTTTTTTTTTTTTTTTATTTACTCTGAATAAAAGCCTCGGCGCTCCGTGTTGTTAATGCACACTGGAGCTTAAAGGCAAACATTTGCAATGCAGGGGAATTGTTTTTTTTGCAGGTACCAGACAAGAAGACTGGAACCTTCAGAAGACCAAAGGAAGGAAGGGGAGGAACCTAAAGCGTGACACCCTCCAACCGAGCGTGTTAGAATGAACCTATGACCCCTTGGGCAAAGTTAAATCAGGAAGATCTTCCCTTTAACATGCCGGTTTTCCTTCTCCGTCACTTCCACCCGTCCAATCATCTCGCTGCCAGCGTCTCTCTGAGCCTGTCAGGCGTCCGGCTGCACCTGAGCCCTGCAACCGGTTGGACCTCCTCCACATCGCCACGCATTCTTCAGTTGGTTCAGGAAGTGCAGCCAAAGGACCTTCTTTGTGCTCCCCATTACCATCTGTTGACTCCGGATAATCCTGAGGACTCAAGTTCCATCTCCATCTCCTGGCTCTGCTCCACCGGCAGCCTCCAGACGCCGGAGGTTTCAATCTGATCTCCTCAAGAAGTTCTACAGCACATCAGCGTGGTCAAGTCCACTCGAGCTCCATGTTCAGTCTTACTGTCGTTACAAATAAACTGTGTGTGGTCAGTTCCTGCCTGCTGGGATGTTCCTGCACACGGGGAACCACACGGCCCTCTTGTTTCAGATTCCTGTTGCGGCCGGTCGTGCATCATGACATTTGAATTTTTGCAAGCTTTTCCTTTAGGGGCTCCCTGTTCGGATTTCTCAGGTCAGCGCGGCGGGTGGCGTCCACAGCCTGCAGGTGCAGAAAGACAAGGGTGTGTGTGTGTGTGTGTGTGTGTGTGTGTGTGTGTGTGTGTGTGTGTGTGGAAGGTCAGGGGCCTGGACCCGCTCCAACATTTGATTGGCCAGGAGAGAAGGGATGCGTATCCCATGACAACGGGGATCGAGGCGCCCTTGAGCTATGCTTTAACCTCCCGCTGATCGGCGGAGCTGCTCATTGGCCGGTTTCCGAACACAGCGGCCGCGGTGTGAAGCTCCCGGGCCGCGAGTTCTGTGGATCGCACCGGCCGACCTTTTCCTGAATGTATGAAATCATCTCCTATGCAAGTGAAGCTGCTGTTGATATTTTGCTTCTTTATATGAGGAATTCAGAGCAAGCTAATGTGGTGCGACACCGCACGCGGGCCAGGAGGCACGTCGGATATGACTATCACTATCATGCATTTACACACATGTTAAATCAGCTTTACTTTGCACCGCCAGTGCCAACATGGGATCTGATGTACGTAAGAAGATCTCCTAATTGCAGTTTTTCGCAATCTGCTCCAACTTCTGAGGGACAGACTTTCAGGTTCTTCGCGCTCCCGGGTCGAACAGTTGTTGGGAGATGGCCTGACACTAATCACTGTGTCTGCAAAGCGTTTGGTCGGATGAAACCTCTGAAGGATTACACACTGTGTGGCTCTTTGAACGACCGAGGTGAGAACATGTGAGGGATGTGCAGGAGACAGGAGGATGAGAGAGTTAAAGGCACAGCGGACAGAGATTAGGGAGCGTGCGACCTTGGCGGCCGCGTGGCAGAGGTGGATTCATCGTCCGTCGTTCTGACTTGTGTGGCTGGGACGGGACGGAGGGACGATGGGATCCCTGCGGTTCTTGGGCAGGATGGGGGATTAGCTGGCTCTCTTTCTTCCTGCACACTGGGACCCACAGAGAACGACGGACCAGATGGGCTGCAAGCCTCTGGCTCCGACTGTTGATGTGCCTGGACAGCATGGGGACGGATTGCAGGTTGGGAATGTGTCTGCATTTGTGTCTCAATGTTTATAGGCTTGGACAGAAAAGAATTAAAGGAGTCAGTGTGATGAGGAGACAAATGGTTGAAAGGCATTTTGGAGCTCCGTCCACATGAAGGAAAGATGGAGGGAGCACATGGGCGGATCACACCCAGCTGGTGAGGAAGGGCGTCTGAGCGTGATGGGCACATTAGCCTCCCTTTATACACCCGTAACCCTGGCAGCAGACAGTGGTCTTTGCAGGCTGCCATCCGTGGCTGCGGCTACGCTGCTCCCAGCCATGTAACCTAGCTCACTTGGCAGCGGCAGCGGCGGCGCTCAGATTTTTGGAAACAAGCGCTTCGCCATGTTTATGTGCAATCAAACCGAAGTTAATGGGAAAATTCTCCCTTGCAAACACAACAAAAACAGGATTTTATCATCCTCGCACCCTCAGGGTTTATGGACACCACATCAACACTCCATATGACAGCCCTCAGTGTGAAATTCCCCTCTGCATTATCACAAGCTGCACCCAGCCAGCCACATATATTGTTGCTACAGGAGTATTGAGTGCACCCCTCTTTTAACTCCTCCGAGCGATAAAATGCCTTCTGGAGAGAATCCGACACATAGATATCCTCTCACATCCCCTTCAGAATATAAAATGTATTGTTAACTGCCAGGAGGATGCACGAGAAGGAGGAGGAGGAGGAGGAGGAGGCACACACAGGCGCTGTCGGGATGTGCGAGGGAGACGGCGTTCTCTACACCCGAGGACCAATTTCTGAGAAGAGAGGAAGAAAAAAAAAAAGAATCAGAAAATGAAACGTGTCATCGTAAATGAGCTTCAGTGAGTTCAGTGAGGAGGCCGGTCGGATCCAGGCGAGCGCTCGCCGGTTGTTCCTATTGATTGTGAAAATGATGGATTTCAAAGCGGCGTTTGGTCTTGCTTTAAAAGTCGCTAATAATCTGTTAGGCGGCGGAGACGAGGCAGGTGGCTACAAGGCAACTGTGACCTGTAATGTGCTGCGAGTGCACGAAGGCTTCCTGGACTCCACTGAGTCCTCCTACATAGTCGGAATAAACAAGAATATTATAAAGCTTTTTAACGGACCACTTATCTCTTTGAACTCTGCATCTGCTGAGCACCGCCGCTGTTACAGCCTGCCGTGAAAACCCTAATACTCCCGCTGACACACCACCTGCTCAGATCTGGGTTTTATGTCCCGTTTGTGGGGGAGTTATGTGACCCCCTGACCACGCCGCTGCAACCCCCGGGCGTGGACATAAAACATGAATACTCGTCCGCTAAAGTTTGGACTGAGTTCCCTCACTTAATGTGCCGGGTGTTGTAAAACCATCATGATGATGAGGAGGGATTTAATGTCCGAGGATGCTGCTCGGTTGGATGTGTGAATATGCAGCTGACGTCTATTCTAAATATTACGGTAATAGCTTGCAGAAGGGAGCAAAACACATTTGCATATAAGATAAATTGTAAACAGCATCTCACCCCTGGAACTGAGGAGCAGCACATTCATCCTGGTTACTATAATCCCAGTTTGATGGTGAGCGATGGTCACTGGGAAGAAACATCTCTGCCTACAAGGAGGAAACTTCACAGAGGAATCCAGAATCCGCCCACAAACACAGGAGAGAAATGTTTGAACCTCTTCTGCACCTCCGCCCACGCAGCCGGAGCTCCGACAACCGCAACAACAACAAAAAAAAACATCGCGGAGGACGTCACAGTTTATTTTATTACGACTCCTGGGCATCGACTGAATTCGTACAACACGCTGACACTTTGTACTGCCAACATGCTAGATTTGTTTTGAGGGCTTAAGTGCTAAAAAGGGTTCTTTGGAGGATACGCTGGGAAGGGAAGGCACGAGGAGTCACAGGCCAATTTTAGAAAATGTGCTACCCAAGAAAAAAAGAAATATCAATTTAGATAAAAATACAAAGAAATAAAGTTGGGATGACGAAGAACCTCGAAACCCCAACTGACCTCACAAAACTTGTTCCAACACAGTGAGACATGTATATACATGTAGATATATATGTATGTATACATATATGTGTTTGTGTGGCTGATCAGACCAATGAAACACAAAAGGGGGAAACATAATGACTAAATACAAAAAAGGCCCAAACAGGTTAAATTAGTCTGTAATCTGAAATTAAAATAAATTAATACTAAAATTATCAAAATACTAAACTAAGCAAATTGAAATACACAAAGTCTGAATAAATCCCCCCCTGATGTGGACGGCACTTGGTACGGCCCGCCTGGCACTTCCTGTATACACGGTTGCTGCTTCCTGGGATCTTTTACCGGATCCTGGTCAGATGATGAAGATTAGTAATCCTGCTGTTCAGGTAAAAGAAAACAGACTGAAGATAAATGCACAACATGTTTGCGGGTGTCAAGAGAAAATGCAAACATGTAAGAACACATGGATCCACCTGAAACTGGGTGGTCACATGACTTCCAACAGCTTTCCTCTTGAAGTCGCTCAGGCACGACACAAACCACAATTACTTTCCCCGGCCGACCCGGTCCGACGCCACCGCGACACGTTTGACACATCACAGTTCTGCTCATCTTCTCCCAGTGACGGTGGAGAACTACAGCCAACAAGGTGGCACTGTGTAAAAAACAGACAGATATATCAGCCCCAAACCTCGACAGGAGCTTAAATCAAATACACTCACAGCAGATGTGTTGATGCATTCAGTTACAACATCTGCAACTGTTCAGACTAACTAGTGATAACGAAGGAGAGTTTGTGTGGAGAAGGACACCGACTGAATCCTAGTTTTGTTTCTGCAGGCTCGTCTCCGTCATCGTCCTCCTGCAGGTTTGATTGAACTCCTCTCGGGGACACGCTGCTCCGCTCTCAGCATCTAATGGCTGCAGTCACACTATTCCCGGAAGAATCAGGTGAGAAAACACACCGTTCCCCTCAATCCAGCATCAATCTGCAGGTTTCGCTGACTCCCTAAAAGTGAGAGTCCTGCAGCTTCGAGGGATTTGTTTCTTTATGAACTCTAGTAGGAGAATCGGAGTGCGAGGTGTAATTCATTAAGGTTAATATGAACCGGATGAGGGAGGAATGACAGCGGTTAGCATGCTCGCTTCTGGGTTAGAATCCACCTGAATGTGTGTGGAGTTTGTTTTCCTTGTGCCTGCGTGGGTTTCCTCCGGGTACTCCGGTTTCCTTCCACAGACGCAAAACAAGCACTCAGCCTACCTCTTCCAAAACCAGTGTAAACTAAATGTTCTATGAATAATAATTACTCCATCTCCTACACTACATCCACTCAGGCAGGGGCCAGACGGATCAAAGTGCATTAAGAGAAAGCGTCGTGTAATATTTCCCGATTATTGAAAGTTGCAATAACAAAGATGGACGTGTTTTTGGCAGCTCCTTGTTGAGGGTGCAACACATGCATGGACTACAGAACTGAAGGATTATATTGAAGAGAAACCACTTGGCTAAAAACCAAAACCATCAGAAGATCCATTCTAACTGTATTCACAGGACCTACCTTCGTCTCACGAAGGGCGTCATCATGAAATCATCACCTTGTGCCCAGATGGACTTGCACAATCGTACATGTGTTTGTGGTGGGAATGCGAGGGCGTGAGATGTTTTCGGGGTCAGTTTCTGATGTGCTGGAACCAGCTGTGCCTCGTCGCGCTGCCCCTGAATGATTTATCATCATTAAAATTGACACGTTTGAATAACAGCATCACTGCTAGCAAAGAATCTGCAGGCCCGACGTCGGAAACCTCCACAAACTCATCCTGCAACTCTCAACAAGCTTGTTGTGTCATTGTGCTTCGTCTGGAAGCTTCTAAGACAAAAGAACAATACAAAGGAAATGGTCCAGGTAGTTTGTGTGTAATCGTGCAGACACACACAAAAGAAATATTATAATCCGCTTCCCGAGGTAATTAAATTCTGAAGTGTGCGGGAGGCTAAATAGATCTAATCCCATGAAGAAGCTCCCTATGTTACTTTTAAGAACTTTATGTTGGAATCCTGAAGCTTCATTAGTGTCTGATAATATCATTAATGGGAGCTTTGCCGCATTACGAGGACTAACTATTGAACCTTCACACTGTCGGTTTCGGGGCAGTAACATCGGACCACCAGTGTGCTGCTTATGTCTTCTCATGAGCAGATACAAGCGGCACACTTCAGCTTAACCCACCGGGGTTTCATTAATTCTGCTCTGCAAAAGAAAAAAAAAAAAAAAGAGGATCAAGCTAATTTGCCCCCGATGGTCCGACCTCGCTGTTCATTAAAAGCAGCATCAGAGACACCAATTAATCAGTGTTCCTTTAATCTGTCAAACAGGAATAAAGAGTATGAAGGTGTACTCCTCTTCAGATCCAGCTATTAGAGGATACCTCTCTCTCTCTCTCTCATGTTTTTTTTTTTTGTATGCATGTGTTATTTTATCCTCCTTAATGTGTCAGTGTTTTAAATGTAAAGTAAGGCTTGCCAATAATGAGGCTTCGAATTATAAATATTGAAAGGGAGTCTGGCTATCCGGTTCTCACCCTGAGGTCGTGCTTTCTCATAAAGCTGTCTTTGTGGAGCTGCTCAGTGGCCAGCAGATCCGACTGGTTGTGCTGAGCTGCAGTGGTCATGGGGCTCCTCGAACTCTGCTGAATAAATGATGGTTGGAAGAATAAAAAAAAAACGGATTCCTGGGAAGTCGGTGATTAGGGGATACTCTGAGCGGACGGCGCTTTGGTAGCATATCAGCTATGCTAGCTAGACAGATAACAGCAACTTCCCGCTGACACCTGGCGAGAGGACCAGAATGCATGTTTTTGGCGTGTGGCACAAAACAGGAGTACCCGGAGGAAACCCTCTCAAAAACAGGCCTTTAAGGGCTTCCGTACTTTTCTAATCAAAGGAAAGCTGTTGACTCTGACCATACGTGAGGCACTTCTACGGATGGTCATAACAACAAACAACCTACAACTGTGTACGAACATGTACAGTTAACACATTAAATCAATATGTCATTAAACCAGATGCAAACCAGGGCAGCAGTGCAATGTTTCTTTCTGCTACACATTCAAATCAATTTAAGCGGTTAAAACGATCCTCTTAATTAAAACTAACAGTAATCTGTAGAGCACTGCGTCTCCTGCAGCTCGGCAAAGCTCGACCGGCTTGTTTTACAGAACCTTAACAGGCGGTATGGATCGGATTACACGCAGCAGGTGCAGGCTCGACCTTCCTCCCGCGGAAGAACTCCGACGCCCCGACAGGTCAGAGCAGGTGGAGGTCGGGCGTGGAGTTGTGTAGATAAAAGAATCCGGCGCTTGCGTGCGGTACTCTGCAGCTGCTTTGATAATCCTGTGTCCTGCTTGGAGCTTTTACCTCCTACCTGCTGGTGTCACGCAGCCCGAGGCGTAAATCAGATCTTCTTTGACCTCGACGCAAACTCGGAAGAGAAAGAGCATCCCGGCTAAACGAGGGGAAGCTGTGAGAGGACGCTTTGCTTTTACCGACGACCGATGCGGACGGTGACATCAATTGATCGCCCTCGATCGATCAGGGCCATGCTTGGCAGACCAACACGTATTGCTTCAGTTCTGTTCCAAGATTTTAGAACGACTTATCGGGCTGGAACCCAAAAAGAGAAGATCTTCAATTAACATCATTGGAGGTGTCAGAGAGTTCTGCAGCTAAACTAGCTAAATACAATATCTTTTTTTTTCTCCTCAATGCATCAGTTTTATTTTGAAAAGCACTTCCCTTTCGTCTCCTCCTCCCGACATCATCTGTGTCTCGTTTGTTAATCACTCCTCATGTCCTCACACCTGCTTCTTCGGTTTGTATTTCAGTCCCGTGTCGGCGTCTGCCAGGTCCTTTTGTTCGGTTCAATCGCCCTCGGTCATCTCCGCTGCGTCGAGCCGTTCGGGTTTTGTTTGCCTGCAGTTCTAATTCTTGGTTTATCTTTGTGATTAATTAAAGACCTCAGTCCCATCAGTTCCTGTTTGCCTGCTGCTGTGTTGGTTTTTTCGGCGTTCGGGTCCACCTGACTCCGCCAACCGTGACTTTCCCCCCCGCGGCTCAGTCGGATGTGACTGTTGGAAAAATGTGGGGCGGAAACGGGCCCGAGTGTTGTTCAGAGACGGAAGATTTTAAACCAACAACAACAACAACTAATGTAGCACTTTTAGTCGGTGCTTATTTATACTTTTTTTTTTTTGCAATCCGGACTCAACTCACCATTTTGTTCTGAACCATCAACCTGACTCATCATCAGCTGGACTCGCTTCAGATACACTGAACACATGAGGCGAACCACGGAGCAGCTCTGACACACACACACACACACACGGTCCGTTTGTTACCAGGATATACTACAGCTGCTGGGAATGAGTGATCAGTGTGTTGGTGTGTGTGTGTAGTTTCTTTTAGTCCACTGTCTCATGCTCAGCC